>OU898285.1:53451395-53466696 GCA_918026665.1 Diabrotica balteata | reverse complement strand
GCTTGGATGTTGTCATGCTGTGTTGTTTCTTGAATTGTAATTTTGAAATAAAAATTTTAGTTGTGGTTAAAATGATTGAGGCATTTACATAAAATATAATTTTATGTAAAAGTGAGAATGAAAAATGTGTTCCTAATGAAAAAACCTAACTACAAATACCTATGAGTTTAAATATATGTACGTAAATATAAAAATAAATCATACTTGAACCATATTTATATTTAAAACGGTTTATAAAAAACAAATCTTAATAATTTTTTGCAAATACAAACTAACTAATCATATAATAATTTAAACCATTTAAACCTAAACATACGAACGAAAGAAATAGTTCCGAACTACTTGTACGGTAGTGAAATAAGTGAACTAGTGAAAGACTGAAAGAAAACGGGCGGCTAGCGCCGAGCTTGTGTGATGATTGAGACAAGACATCTGGCAACCAGTTCTGTTAGAATACAGAATTTGTGTCTGAAAGCGTTCATTTAACGTAATGTTTCTTCTGTATCTTGCATACGCATTCGGTATCTGGCATATTGTATCACTCGCGCGTCTCGTGTGAAAAGCTCCATTTGAGTCTATGTAATATCTGCGTCTCGGATACGCGTATCTCGGATACAGTATCCTCGTCTGAAAGGGGTGTTAGGGTTGGATTTCGATGTCGGTCCTACAAATAGTTCTTTCGCGAACTAGTTCACTGAACTAGTTCATTTTTGTGAAATAGTTCTGTTGAACTAGTTCATCTAAAAGAACTAATAAGCACACCTTTAATATCGTGTATTGTCCGTCTCCAAAGATCTCATGTCTCTGGTCATTTTTTTATTTCATGATGTTTGTGTACATTCGTAAAAATCTTAAGGACTTGCGACTGGGTAGTAATTTATACTCCTCTAAATACCAAACAAAGTTTAGATAACTAATTGACTTAAAATTTTTACAGGGTTTATAGATTTTACTGATAATTCAAAGACTGATATTACGAAAGCCAAAAAGAATGCTTTATGCCTTGAATGCTCTTTAGATACTTTGATAGGTGATAAAAATATTAATGAAGACTTCCTGGAACACATTCGCAACGTACTCAAATTTACGATATTTCGGTTAGCTGCCCGGATGAGTGATGTAAGTATTTTTATGTCTATGTATGTAAAGCATGTCTCCTTTATATCTGCATAATAAAATGAATACGTTAATTTCACAAATGATAACAATTGCAAAAAAATGTACTAAGCAGTCAAGATCATACTTTAACTGTAAAAAGGGGACACATAATATCTCAAAAATCCCTACTCTCTGAGTCTTACTTAAAAAATAACAAAGATACTGGGTGCTTTATCTATCTAAAAAAAAGTTAAGGCTCAAATAACAAAAGAAATTTTTTTTTAATTTCTAGTTATTTTTGTTAATAACTTATTTATTTTCCACTTTACACTATAAAGTAGTATGAATAAAGTTATAGACAATTTAATTTGCTATAAATAATGTCTAACAACATTTTCTGTAAGGTTCCTAGTTTAATAGATACATCACGAAAATCCTTTGCACCCCTTATTTCAAGTTGCGGGTATTCAAACCTATATTAGGTCCATCTCTAACAGAAAGTGAGGTTACACGTTCAATACAAACGGCAAAAAATGGAAAAGCACTTGGCCCCGATGAAGTAAGTGTTGAAATACTAAAGTTTTTGGGAGAAAATGGAATTAAAGCTTTGTGTAATCTCTTTAACATAATTTATGACACTGGGATATTACCAACTGATTGGTTAAAGTCGGCATTTGTCACAATACATAAGAAACATCGTCCAAACACATGCGGTGATTATCGGACAATAAGTCTGATGAGTCACGTTTTGAAGATCTTCCTGCTAGTAATACACAGCAGAATTTAGACGCTGTTAGAGGACAGAATTAGCAATACTCAATTTGGGTTTAGGAGTGCCTTGGGTACAAGAGAAGCCTTGTTTAGTATACAGGTGCTAGTACAGAGATGCAGAGATATAAATCAAAATGTGTACATTTGTGCAATGGATTTTGAAAAGGCTTTTGACAAAGTCCGACATAACAAAATGCTAGAAATATTGGAAACAGCTGGAGTGGACGATAAAGATCTACGAATAATTACAAATCTATACTGGCATCAAGTGTCAAGAATAAAGGTTGAACAAGAACTGTCGGATAAAATAAATATAAAAAGAGGAGTGAGACAAGGCTGTATATTGTCGCCTTTACTTTTTAACTTATATTCGGAGGAAATATTTAAGGAAGCCTTAATGGAGACAACCGAAGGTATTATTGTAAACCGTCAACAATATTAGATATGCCGACGATACGTTAGTGCTTGTTAATTGCGGAGAAGACCTTCAAAATCTAATGAACAAAATAAAACAGACTTGTGATCAGTATGGATTAAAACTAAGCGTTAAGAAAACTGAATATATGATAGTTAGCAAACAAAATTATATACAGGATGACGGTATAAAAGTCGGAGATGCCACACTGGACAGAGTAGAGAATCTCGTGTATCTCGGCAGTAATATTAATGAGAGCTGGGATCCAATCGCAGAAATTAAAAGCCGAATAGAACAAACCCGAGCTGCCTTTGTAGACATGAGAAACGTACTTTGCAGTCACGATCTTAGCATTGACCTCAGAGTTCGAATGACATCTTGCTACGTCTTTCCGGTCCTGCTGTATGGAGTGGAAGCGTGGACTCTAACTGAGGCTATCCTTAAACGCTTGACAGCCTTTGAGATGTGGGTATACAGACGACTACTGAAAATAAGCTGAGTCGACAGAGTTAGAAATGAGGAGGTCCTTAGACGGCTGAACCAAACAACACTACTTGTCAATATAATAAAGAAATGCAATCTGGAATACTTCCGTCATATTATGAGACACCCTGAAAAATATGATCTTTTACATCTGATCATTCAGGGAAAGATCCAAGGTAACCGTTAATCGTTAAAAATCAACTACATCGTTATTTAGAGCTGCTGTCAATAAAGTCACGATAGCGAATATGGTAGCCAACATGATATCCAACGATCGATAACGGTCATGGAACTAGAAGAAGAAGAAGGGTATTCAAGAATGCGGTCAATTTTGGAGCGCTGTGAAATACGAAGAAATTAACGAAATTAAACAAATTGGTAGTGAAAATTATTCTTTAACAAATCCTCTATAATATTACTTTAATGTCCTTTTTTTGAGAAATTACCACAAAAAAAGTTATGAGGCCCATAAGAAAATTTGTTCAAACTTTTTTAGTTATTTTTGTTTATAACTTATTTATTTTCAATTTTATGATAAAAAGTAATAGGAATAAGTTGTAGAGATTTTAATTTGCTACAAATAATATCAGTAGGGGTAATGGGGGACACTTACCTCAACTTCAAATATATTAAGATATTTTGAGAACAATTAGGGTGCTTAAATTTTTCGTATATTTTTATGTGATCGAGGTAAGATAATCCTTCAAGAAATTATAACTTTCAGCATATATTTATGTAAAGCAAGTACTCTTTAATTTTTTTTAAATTCCAAGTCAATGTCCTCATTTGCCCAATGTACGGGGTAAATGAAGATGTTCTAAAACCTCATCTGAAGTTAAAACTTCTCCATATTGATGTTGCTTAAGCCGTATTTGTCTTTCTTTGACTGGTGTTGGAATAACCGAACTTTTTACATTCATCTTTAATTTATTTACGAAGAAATCAATATTTTCGTTTATGGAAACAGAACCAGAAGTCATTTGCCTAGTATCAGTATTTTCCAAACTTGTGGTTAAAGTGTCCTCGGCAATCATATATTTTTTAATGGTAGAATTGTAGCTAGCTACGCAACTTGGATAAAAGGGACATTAGAATTATCTCTAAGATTTACTATAACCAGAAAGCAAATATCCGAATAGAGCAAGAGACAACGGAGGAAATCGAGATCAAGAAAGGCGTAAGACAGGGTTGTATACTCTCACCGACCTTATTCAATCTATACTCCGAAGACATTATAAACACAGCACTTTCGGATCAAAATATAGGTATTAAGATAAATGGCATCCGAATAAACAACTTGAGATATGCCGATGACACGGTACTAATCGCAGAAACTTGGGAAGATCTTCAAATACTAATAAACAAAATAGTAGAATGCAGTGAAGAACACGGATTATCACTTAACATAAGCAAAACAAAAATAATGCTAATATCTAAATCACCACAAAACTTCCCTGACATAACCGTGCATGATCAAAGAATCGAACGTGTAAGAAGATATAATTACCTGGGAACTGTTATCAACGAAAATAATGATTGCTCTGAAGAAATCAGAACCAGAATAGAGAAAGCTAGAGCCACATTTACTAAATTGAAAAAGGTGTTCTGCGGAAGAGATCTAAGTCTAAAACTTAAAATTCGCCTTTTGAGATGTTACGTTATGTCAGTTCTCCTCTACGGGATGGAAACATGGACATTGAAAAAGATCGATACCAAAAAGATAGAAGCATTTGAGTTGTGGATGTATCGTAGAATATTAAGAATACCCTGGACAGAGAAAGTAACAAATGTGGAGGTTTTGCGGAGAGTGCGGAAAGAGAAAGAGCTGATACTTACTGTTAAAAAGCGCAAACTACAATATTTGGGACATGTTATGAGGGGAGATAAATACCAGTTGCTGCAATTGATTATACAGGGAAAGATAATGGGAAAGAGATCTATAGGAAGAAGAAGGCATTCATGGTTGAAAAACTTGAGAGAATGGTACAATTGCACCAATTACCAACTGTTTAGATCTGCAGCATCAAAAATACGCATAGCTTTGATGATAGCCAAACTTCGGAACGAAGACGGCACTTGAAGAAGAAGAAGAACGCAACTTGGTCATATTAATCTTCTGGAAATTTACTTTGGTCCACTGGCAAAGAACATGTACCAACAAATCCCGGAACGATGATATCCGGAGTTAGATATTTTATCCTTTGATAAGTCTTGGATGGCAAAAATCTTTGTTCGACATTTTGTTCTTATTGATAACACCCAAACATTTTCTCATTTCTGTGAGTAATATTCTATTCCATCCTAGAGGACTAAAAACAAAAAAATCTAGAGGCTGCAGTCTATGCGTTAGATGGCTTGGAAGTCGAAATAAAATTATTTGGTTTCCTAGGACAGCTTTACAAGTCTTGCACTTATATAGCTTTTGTTTCAAACATTAAGAGTGGTTATTGAGTAGGCTCCATATTTGGCAGTGATCTTTTAACTTTTTTCATATGGGGTATAAACTGACCAACAAACCAATTAAAGAAGACTGGCTTTTCCATAAATATCCTTTAGGAGTTGCCGAATATGTGGTCCTCGGAAAATCTAAACAACTTCCAGTCTATCTTGGTAAGACTGCACTTCCTTGAAAAATTATGTGAGGTGGTAAATAGGAACCATCAGCGCTAATATAACAGTTGATTGATATATTTTTACGACCTGTGCCATGAACGCGTTGATAAAGCGCTTTATTTTGTTTTTGGCCAATGCCCTTAATTTTGGAGGGATCTGTACAAAATCCAGACTCGTCGAAGTTGAAGAAAAACTCGGGCATTTGATAAAATAAATTTTCATTTACAATTTGTTGTAATTTATTGTAATGGTCTGCTACAACAAAAGGATCAGAATACATGGCCCTTTTATTTTGCAAACTTTGTGGTTTCTGTAATGATAATCGAGGATGTCGATTCATAAAATTCTTATACCAACCTTGACCGGATTTATTTTTCTTGAAAGGAGTTTGAATCTTGACAATAACTTTGAACGAAAGATAATAATTCTTCTTTATCCATGGGATAACCAAAGTCTGCTGTCGCTAAAACTAACTGTTCTAGTTGACCCTCAACTTCTGAAAGGGCATTTTGCCGACCAGCGCCGAGAGATTCCAGTGAAGTTTTTCTTTGATATAACGCTTCTTGAAACTTCATAGTATTCTGCAGCAAAGCGATTGTGGTTGTGGTTTTTGACGTCGTTTACGGCAGCTTTTACATTTTCTGTCGTGTAGGTTTTTCTTTGGTCTTTTTTTTAATATATTTTCTTACCATATTGCAATTTATTTTAACCTGCAACGAAAAAATGAGTATCAACTAGAAACCAAGTCTCTGTATAATAGTAATTAGGGCTGATTGGGGACGCGTCCGAAATTTACCCAAAATTCTGTCTTCATTTACCTCTTGTACATATTATTTTGAGGTAATTGTGAACACAAAATAAACATCTCACAAAATTTTGCAGTTAAATCAAGTATTAAAAAAATGTACTACTTAATCAATTAAAGCCAACTGTGATGAGAAACATTCAACATTTTAAATATTTTTAAGGTAATAGTAATTACCGTAATAGCCGACCAAACTAATACACCAAATATTTTACAGGTTAAGTTTCAGTGTCAGGTGCGTTAAAATATCAGATTTTTATTGTGAGTTCGTAGATTGCTGGTAGTAGGCCAGGGAAATAAGCAAAAAAAGTACCCTGTTTTTGACACTCGTCCGGCCAGGCAAACGACAGTTGTTTTGAGTAGTGTGGACCTCTGTAATAAAAACCTATATGTTTCCTGCAGTCGATTTTTTGGACTAAATTAGTATTAACAAATTAATTTCAAAAAAAACGGAAAATTTTTGCTTTTTTTCTGCTATCAGCAAAAAGTGAAGCAATTTAAACAAATTTTAAAAGAGAGGAAAACTTATAAGTTATATAAAAAACCTTCAAAATGGCGTTTTCAAAATGTTTCTATCCTTATTTGTTGCTTATAAAGTTGCAAAATAAGTCAAAAATTTCGGTTTTTTATAAATGTTAATAACTTTTTTGAAAATAAACGTATAATATTTATATTTCATGGAGTGATGTGTCTTGTAGTGCTTAAAATAGGGTTAAAATTTCAAAGTGATCGGTCTAATAGTTTAAAAGTTATTTATTTGTTTATCCCAAATTAACATTTTTTGCAACAATATAAGTCAGAAATTTATATACATTAATATACATTAAAAAAAAATTAAGAAAATTTATTTTAAATATTGCAAAATAAATTTGCAAAAACATGTCGATTTTTTGCTTATAAACAATTAGACTAACTTTTTAACCATTGACTGTAAAAATATTATTTTTACATATTTAAAAAGCTTGAATTTTTTCACAAATTTAAATAAAAAAAAGTTTGTCCTAAAATAATTTGGTACAAAGTTAGCCTCTTTTTTTGTTTAATTCGTAGCACCTTGTTTATAACAATTAAGAAATCTAATTAGCGCTATTTGAAAGATAATACATTATAGTTTTAAACTCCTAAATTTTAAAATTATTGCCCTTTAATGGAATCCTCCACAAAGCTTCAAAATGTATGTAAAATCCGTTGACTTTAAAACTCTCGGGAGCTAAAGGGAGGGGGAAGGCGCTGTTAACTGTATCTCTGTTCCATTACGAATATGCATTATTTCAATAAATAAATTGTCAAATAAACCACCTAATTTGTTTAAAAACAATTTTTTTAAATTCTTTTAGTTGTATTTAAGTTAAGTTGAATGTAAAACAGAAGAACTTGTCATTTGATATATTTTGGGGAATAAGCCACAATTTAAGTTTATAATAAGCTTATTTTTGACATTTCGATTTCTACTTCGGAAATCTTTCTCAGAATACAAAACATTAATAAATTAATCAAATTTTGTTTTTGGTTACTTGGTAGAAAATTTGGTTGGAAAATTTTTCTGATAACTCTTCTGGGTGATTGATTAGGGTGAGGAAGCTCAGTAGATCTGTTTTAGTAAAAATTACAAAAAAAAGTTATTAACATAACTTGTAGACAGCTTTAAACTCGACATTTTAAAATTAGTTACAATCTTACAGGGTGTTCTATAAGATGGTGGCAGACCAAACTTATGTTTTTTAAATGAAACACCCTGTATTTTATTTTAAATTTGAAATCTGCTTGACTTCCACATCACAACAATGTAAAGTTTTATTATGTTATACCGGGTATTTAAAAAGTTATAACCAATATTACCTGAATATCGTATCAAGTTTAACTCCCTGTATAATTAAAAAAGGACTGTATGTACCCCAATACTGAATTAATAAACAATAATGTCAAACTGTCAAAATATCTTCAAAATTTATACTTTGATGGAAAATAAAAATATCTAGAAAACTAATAACTTTATGTATAGGGAGTATTCTATAAAATTTAAAGTACGATATTAGTATTTTTCGATAGTGATATAAAATACAGGGTGTTCTATTTAAAATTACCAAGAAAATAATGTAGTTGCATTTTGACTTACCATGAAAAAAAAAATATGTTTTATAATTTTTAACAATTATTAAAAAACTATGGTTGCAATAGATAAATGGACCTATACTCCTTTTTAATTATACAGGGAGTTAAACTTGATACGATATTCAGGTAATATTGGTTATAACTTTTTAAATACCCGGTATAACATAATAAAACTTTACATTGTTGTTGTTGTTGTACAAGATTTCCGAAGTAGAAATCGAAATGTCAAAAATAAGCTTATTATAAACTTAAATTGTGGCTTATTCCCCAAAATATATCAAATGACAAGTACTTCTGTTTTACATTCAAACTTAACTTAAATACTACAAAAAAAATTAAAAAAAATTGTTTTTAAACAAATTATGTGGTTTATTTGACAATTTATTTATTGAAATAATGCATATTCGTAATGTACGCAAAAAGTACATACAAGTTCAAAAAAAAACGTTGAAATACATAAAAAGGAACAGAGATACAGTTAACAGCGCCTTCCCCCTCCCTTCAGCTCCCGAGAGTTTCAAAGCCGACGGATTTTACATACATTTTGAAACTTTGTGGAGGATTTCATTAAAGGGCAATAATTTTAAAATTGAGTAGTTTAAAACTATAATGTATATTCTTTCAAAACAGCGCTAATTATATTTCTTAATTGTTATAAACAAAGGTGCTATGAATTAAATAAAAAAAGAGGCTAACTTTGTACCAAATTATTTTGGGACAAACTTTTTTTTTTACTTAAATTTGTGAAAACATTCAAGCTTTTTAAATATGTAAAAATAATATTTTTGTCGGTCAGATAGCTCAGCGGGCTGTGCGGCTGCCTCTCATTCGCTTCACTGTCGAATGGTTTAGTGGATGTGGGTCGAACCCAAGCTCGGTGTACAGAAAACAAAAAGTCTAACGCAGCAGTTTAAAATTCTAGATGAATCTGCGGCTTAGACTAGGATATGCTGGGTTCTGATCGGCCTATGGTGGAGCAGTACGGCAAGAGATAAGGGCTTGCGGCTCGGTGATACTCCTCCATAGATCCCTACCGGACGGGCGTAACGCCTAAAAAACCGGATATATATATATATATATATATATATATATTATATATATATATAATATATATATATATATATATATATAAATAATATTTTTACAGTCAATGATTAAAAAGTTATTCTAATTGTTATAAGCAAAAAATGGACATGTTTTTTGCAAAATTATTTTGCAATATTTAAAATTAATTTTCTTAATTTTTTTTTAATGTAAATAATAAAACAAGTCTTCTTCTACCAGAAACATCCCTTACAATTTCTAAAACTCTATAAATTTCTGACTTATTGTTGCAAAAAATGTTAAGTTGGGATAAACAAATAAAATAACTTTTAAACTGTTGGACCGATCACTTTGAAATTTTTAACCCTATTTTAAGCACTACAAGACACATCATTCTATGAAATATAAATATTAATACGTTTATTTTCAAAAAAGTTATTAACATTTATAAAAAACCGAAATTTTTGACTTATTTTGCAACTTTATAAGCAACAAATAAGGATAGAAACATTTTGAAAACGCCATTTTGAAGGTTTTTATATAACTTATAAGTTTCCTCTCTTCTAAAATTTGTTTTAAATTGCTTCACTTTTTGCTGATAGACGAAAAAAGCAAAAATTTTGCGTTTTTTGACCTTAATTTGTTAATAACTAATTAAGTCCAAAAATCGACTGCAGGAAACATATAGGTTTTTGTTACAGAGGTTCATACTACTCAAAACAACTGTCCTCTGCCTGGCCGGACGAGTGTCATAAACAAATGCTTATTTCCCTGGGCTATAGATGTCACCTAAGTATAGAAGGAAGATACACAGACAAATTCAACATAGCACTTTTATTAACGATTTTTATTTTCGATGTCCTTATTTGCCCCTCTCCAAATTTACTCTGATTGTCTTATTGAAGAAGTTTATAAGTAAACGCCTACATTATTGGATTACTATACTTATAAAACAAATTTGTAGTCTTCCAGATGTTCTAGAAACTGTAAAGTTACTTAACATATTGAGCAAATATCTTAACAAAAAACTCAATTACATAACTACAAAGCACCAAAGTCCATTGCTTTAATTGTCCGGTGAATTTAAATTTTTACCGACGGCTTCATTTGATTTTCTTGTGGTGACAACCAAAAAGACACTGCGTGTTGTTTGTATACAAAATATGAGCATCACCACATGTGTTTATTCAATTTCTTAGTGGATGGTCGCACCTTCACTGTGCGATTGTTGAAAAGGAATTGGTAAAAAAATATACTGGGTCATGGAATCATTTGTTCGAAGGGAGGTTGTGAATGGCGGAATATGTTAGACTATTTGTTGACCTCAGATATAGAGTTTTGATGTGATTGTTATCGATGTTAGTTCATTTATTAAGACTTGCTGGATGTTTAAGAATATGGCACATTTCTAGAAGGGATCTTTTCTGATAATTTTGTTGTTTGGGCAGTATTTTGACGTTTGTAAAGTCGAGTTGATGTTTGGTTCAGATGGCATGTTGTGCCAAGGCACAAGAAGGTTTTAAAATCATAATGTCGCTTTTATGAGAAGTTAAAGAGTTGAAGAGAGCGGCTGATCTGGCCAATATATCAGAAGTTACACTTTGCGCAGGGTATGTTATAGATAATAATACAGTGAAACTTGGATAATTCGAATCTCAAGGGACCGTTAAAAAAATTCGAATTATCCAAAAATTCGAATTATCCAAAAATTAGAATTAAAAATATATCCACAAAAAACAAAGATGCCTACAAAAACATCTACAAATGGTAAAAATCATCAATTTTCGTTACTATTTTTACCCGTATTTTGTCAACCGAAAAAAATGGGCCAACAAAATTCGGCCAGAATACCAATTAAAGCATTTGGAATCTATAACAAATGGTCAATTATTGTCGATCATTTGCACGTTTTCTCATTGGTTGGTATATTTGGCCAAATCTTGGTCGAAACAATCGGCAGATAAAAAATGCCCAGTGAGAACGCATCATTAAAACAATAAAACATTTTGTCTCAAAAAATTTATTGAAAATAGAGATGTTCAGTGAACTAAAAATAGTGACTTTCATCATTTTTACTTTCAAAGTACCGTTTAAGTTGCGTAATATGGTTTGTTGCTTTGGCCGCACTCGGAACATGTATTTCTCCCGCAACTGATGATACGTCGTATTCATCACTCTCTTATTTTTCATCATTGTCCTTAAGCACTTCAGCGATGATCTCTGCATCGGTTATTTCTCCACATGCTGCAACATTTTCATCCACGTTGACAAAATCTTCATAAGAGATGGCAGGATCAGAAATGATGTCCCCCCAGCAGTCAACTGAAAGCAGCTCTTCTGTTAAAGTGCCGTCTGTGTTCTCCTCCTTTTTTATGAAACCATCTCTTTTGAAACAGTGTTTGATCGTTTCGGGTGTTACTTGGTTCTAAGCTTTCTTACACATTCGAGATGCTTGCAGAATGTCTAACTTTATTTTAAGGGTGTCGCAATATTCCATCAATATGTTTTCAACCAAAAAACGTCTCTAAAAATTTTTAAAAATTTTTATGACACCCTGGTCCATAGGCTGGAGAACTGAAGTCATGTTAGCAGGAAAAAAATAACTTTTTACATTTTCAATCAGTGGGATAGTGGTGCGTGCCGTACAATTGTCAATAAACAAAATAAATTTTCTTTTTTCTTTTATAAACTTTTTGTCTAATTTTTTCAGCCAGTTCTCGAAAAGATCACTAGCCATCCAAGCTCTTGCGCTGCTTACATATTCCACTGGTTTTGACTTGACGTTCTTAAAACAACGCGGATTAGCCGACTTGCCAATCATCAGTAGAGGCAGTCTTTCCGATCCGTCTATGTTTGCACCAATTAGAAAGAGTTACTCTTTCTTTACTTAGTTTTCCTCCGTGACATTGCTAGCGTTTTGTCAGGAGTGCATTTAACGGCCTTAAATGCCTTGAAACAAGTGGCACGTTAGAACAGAAAAGAATACTACCTCTTTTCGCGGAAATTTCAAGCATGAAATTGGCATTTTTAACTTCTAGAAAAGTTCGAATTATCCAAAATATAATTCGAATTATTCACGACTTTTTAACATTACTTATATAGGAAATGCTAGGGACCAGAATAAAAATTCGAATTAAAGACTATATATATAATATATATATATATATATATATACTATATATATATATATATATATATATATATATATATATATATATATTGAGGTTTTGTTTTTTTTTATTATATTTTCTATGAGTTTTTTTGATATTTTTTTAGATTTTCTTTTCTTTTGTAGTCATAGTTTATTTTAGTTCATTTGCTCTTCATATAATTTTTTTTTTAATATAATTTTGCTACGACAATCAAATCAAATCAACAATAAAAAATCAGGTACTGTTAAATTGAAATTATTTATTATCATGCGAACCAAGACTAAATACGGATGAATTATATGAATGTATTTGATTCTATTTTAAAGGAATCCTATCAATGATGCACTTGTTAGTGTTTTAGTACATTGACTTTAATAAAAATAATAATAATACTATATACATTGTAAGTAATAAGATTGGAATGTTGATTGCATTTGTTCCATGTGGAATGATAACTTATAATTCTTTGAAATAACACGTGTGGTATTTCTTCAAATAATTTCGAAATTTATTCGCGAGATCACTTTACGTTGATAAATAGTAGAATACGAGTACGTAGTGTTTATCTTGCTTTTAGTTTAAGCACCATTTTAGGACAACTCTGTATATAATATTTTTTGACCAAGTTTACACCTGAGAATGTAGATCAACTATAATATTTAGTACGTCTTTAGATTTTTTCAATAAATCTTTTTCTCGAGATCTATATCCCCTTCAAAGATACCGGTAGTTCTACCGTTTTGTTCTGTTTTTTTCTCCATTTCCATTCACTCATGATATCCATTTCAGGATTCCATATTAGCTTGTACAAGTCTAGAGGACGGGTACCATATATTTTTGGGAGTAACTCCAAAAGTCCCGAAAAGTGTTTACCGCCTGCAATCTAGTGACTCGCAGTCATGCAAGATATGCTTGACTGTTTCAGTTCCTTTGCTACAGGGTCTGCAGCTGTCTCCATGAAATAGTCCTATTGTCTGTGTACCTCGTAATAATATACTGATTATGGACTTTTTATTGCCAAAAGGGTTCTGTGATTTAGCCCGAAAGGGTATTTTTAATATATACCTTTTATAAAGGATTTTTAAATTCTTCTTCTTGTAGTTCCTTCTTCTATCGGAGGTTGGCTATCATTACAGCTATCCGTACCTTATCCCTTTCAGTACGGGGCCTTTGTTTATTGTACTTTCCTTACCGCCGGCACATTTTGGATTGTCTCTGCGCCGGATGACGTGTATAACCGTCACCGTAATAAAAGTTAAAAAAACAGTAACAAGGGAAACCATACAGTGAAAAAACTTTATTACATAAGAAAAACCAAAGATTTAAATGCTAAATATATAATAAAAAAAACTCAGGACTAAACTAAAAGGAAATAGAAATAAAAAGTTAACTTTCAAAAATCGGCTAATTGGTGATAAATCTTAAAACAGGGCACTACACATAGCCCAACATCACATTCTTTACACATATAGCTGCTTTCCTTTCTCTTCTTTGGTCCTGCCTTTGTCTGGGAGCAAACTCTGCATCTCCTAGTAGCGCTTTTCTTTCCCTCTTTCCTTGGAAACAATTCCGGAAAATGCCGTTCTGTCAGTCTTGAATTCCCTTGATCAAAATGAATTGGTTGTGCCTCAATTGCTGCATATCTGAAACAAATATTTTTATTAGAAACGTTGGTTGCCAAACTTAGTGCTATAAAATACCTTTCCAACAACTGCCGAATAACTTGTAAGTGAAACTTTGCAACTGGAACCGTTCCTGCATGTTGCGTCAAAAACATTGCGTGGGCATTTAGTAAGGTAACATCCAACGAATGAAAGAATAGCTTGACATACCATTTGATTGACTTACGAGTGCAATCAATACTACTAATCATCATGTCCGATCTGTCGACGGCACCCATATGCTTGTTATACTCTACAACGCATAGAGGTTTCTTTATGTTTTCCTTTGTAATTCTGCTTATCTTAGGAAGTGTTACAATTTGATTTTCGTACATTGTTGTCAGCATAACAACATCGCGGCGGTCTTTCCATTTCAGGGCCAACATAGTATCGCTGCTTCTCCAGTCGACTTCACCAGTTTTTAGCTTCTTTTCAAACAGCGGCATCTGTTTTCGGTTTTGTCGTACCGTGCCGCAAGAGTTCGTTGTGTTTTGGAACAGATAATTTGACAGAGATGGACTGGTATAGAAGTTATCAGTAAATAACGAATGCCCTTTATTTAAATAAGGGCTTAATAGTTTAGCAACAATAGCTCCCGTAACACCCAGATTCTGATTTTCTTGGCCTTGTATATTTGTTGCTTTACCTGCATATATTATGAAATCTAAAACGATGCCGGTTTCGCAATCACAAAGAACGTATAATTTTATGCCAAAGCGATGCCTTTTAGTTTTTATGTATTGTTTAAAACACAACCTTCCTTTGAACAAGACCATGCTCTCATCTATAACTAAATTCTTGAATGGATAAAAAGTGGTTCTGAAAGTTTATTTTTAATTTTTGCATTACGTGGTCAATTTTATGCAAACGATTATTTACTTGCACTTCCTCGTTATTACAAAAGTGCAAGTAACGGCGAATTAGAAAATATCTGTCTCTTGACATCCTTTGACGAAAAATTGCCGTATGCAATAAATTATCCTGAGACCAGTACTCCTTCATTTCTAATTTCTTGACGCGTGACATCAACATAGTAAGTGCAAGAAAAACATACATTTCTGGAAGATTAACATTTTTCCACTTTTTAGCATTCTGTTGGGTAGCGTACCTGTTAGTTTCCATCACAATTATATTTACTATTTCTTCC
>OU898285.1:53334178-53450895 GCA_918026665.1 Diabrotica balteata | reverse complement strand
TATAATGCAATAGAAACGGTTATCCACAATTTCGATTCGGTATTAAATTTGTATGTGAATAATTCACAATTAGAGCTGAGCATCATAAAAACGTAGTGTTTAATTTTGACATTGTATTCGAAATTGGAGTAGAATTTCTGTCCCCGACATAATTTTCTAAGTCAACGAAAAAAATGCAACGAACATTTTTTAGTTTTAACACTGCAAGAGAATTTAATACATTTGGAAAACTGATGTCAAAAATAACCAATAGAAAAAAAAAACGAATATGTTTACTTCAAAAGCGCTGTTTTGAACCACTAACAAAATTTTTCCAGCTCAAGGAAAATAAATTAAACCAATTGTTTGTTACTTCAAATTTTGCACCAATGAAGCAACACACTACAAAAACTAATTTCAAGAATTGATTGACAGAAAAATGTAGCTAATGGAATGGGAGCTCACATAGGTAACAAGAGAATCATAAATTTACTTCGAAAGTAATATATTGGAGGTGCTATTAAATATATTGGCGACAATATTACAGATATCTATAAGAATTTTAAAACAGGTTACAAATAATACTCACAATTTATAAACTAGTGATACAATTATAATTATTCATTGGGTTTGCAGTATGTGAACTACTTTCTACGGGGAAGTCAAATCAAAAATGATCAGATATACATGTTTGATTTGACTACTCCATAGAAAACAGATCCAAATTTCATCTCTATCTATTTTCAGATATTCTTAGTCCCTTACCCAAAGAGGTAATTTGACAGTAGCTGAAATAGGTAAAACCATATAATATTATAATAATATTAAACATGTATGTTAAAAGTTTATAATGCAATAGAAACGGTTATCCACAATTTCGATTCGATATTAGATTTGTATGTGAATAATTCACAATTAGAGCTGAGCATCATAAAAACGTAGTGTTTAATTTTGACATTGTTTTCGAAATTGGAGTAGAATTTCTGTCCTCAACATAATTTTCTAAGTCAACGAAAAAAGTACAACGAACTTTTCTTAGTTTTAACACTGCAAGAGAATCCAATACATTTTGAAAACTGATGTTAAAAATAACCAACAGAAAAAAACGAATAATATGTTTACTTCAAAAGCGCTGTTTTGAACCACTAACAAAATTTTTCCACCTCAAGGAAAATAAATTAAACCAATTGTTTGTTACTTCAAATTTTGCACCAATGAAGCAACACACTACAAAAACTAATTTCAAGAATTGATTGACAGAAAAATGTAGCTAATGGAATGGGAGCTCACATTGGTAACAAGAGAATCATAAATTTACTTCGAAAGTAATATATTGGAGGTGCTATTAAATAATATATTGGCGACAATATTACAGATATCAATAAGAATTTTAAAATAGGTTACAAATAATACTCACAATTTATAAACTAGTGATACAATTATAATTATTCATTGGGTTTGCAGTATGTGAACTACTTTCTACGGGGAAGTCAAATCAAAAATGATCAGATATACATGTTTGATTTGACTACTCCATAGAAAACAGATCCAAATTTCATCTCAATCCATTCTCAGATATTCCTAGTCCCTTACCCAAAGAGGTAATTTGACAGTAGCTGAAATAGGTAGAACCATTTAATATTATAATAATATTAAACATGTATGTTAAAAGTTTATAATGCAATAGAAACGGTTATCCACAATTTCAATTCGATATTAAATTTGTATGTGAATAATTCACAATTAGAGCTGAGCATCATAAAAACGTAGTGTTTAATTTTGACATTGTATTCGAAATTGGAGTAGAATTTCTGTCCCCGACATAATTTTCTAAGTCAACGACAAAAATGCAACGAATTTTTTTTAGTTTTAACACTGCAAGAGAATCCAATACATTTTGAAAACTGATGTCAAAAATAACCAATAGAAAAAAACGAATAATATGTTTACTTCAAAAGCGCTGTTTTGAACCACTAACAAAATTTTTACAGCTCAAGGAAAATAAATTAAACCAATTGTTTGTTACTTCAAATTTTGCACCAATGAAGCAACACACTACAAAAACTAATTTCGAGAATTGATTGACAGAAAAATGTAGCTAATGGAATGGGAGCTCACATAGGTAACAAGAGAATCATAAATTTACTTCGAAAGTAATATATTGGAGGTGCTATTAAATAATATATTGGCGACAATATTACAAATATATATAAGAAGTTTAAAATAGGTTACAAATAATACTCACAGTTTATAAACTAGTGATACAATTATAATTATCAGTGGGTTTGCAGTATGTGAACTCATTTCTACGGAGAAGTCAAATCAAAAATGATCAGATATACATATTTGAATTGACTACTCGATAGAAACCAGATCCAAATTTCATTTCTATCCATTTTCAGATATTGCTAGTTCCTTACCCAAAGAGGTAATTTGACAGTAGCTGTAATAGATAAAACCATATATTATAATAATATTAAACATGTATGTTAAAAGTTTATAATGCAATAGAAACGGTTATCCACAATTTCGATTCGATATTAAATTTGTATGTGAATAATTCACAATTAGAGCTGAGCATCATAAAAACGTAGTGTTTAATTTTGACTTTATATTCGAAATTGGAGTAGAATTTCTGTCCCCAAATAATTTTCTAAGTCAACGAGAAAAATGCAACGAACTTTTTTTAGTTTTAACACTGCAAGAGAATCCAATACATTTTGATAACTGATGTCAAAAATAACCAATAGAAAAAAAAACGAATAATATGTTTACTTCAAAAGCGCTGTTTTGAACCCCTAACAAAATTTTTCCAGCTCAAAGAAAATAAATTAGAACCAATTGTTTGTTAATTCAAATTTTGCACCAATGAAGCAACACACTACAAAAACTAATTTCGAGAATTGATTGACAGAAAAACGTGGCTATTGGAATGGTAGCTGACATTGGTAAAAAGAGTATCATAAATTTACTTCAAAAGTAATGTTTAAGATCGGGTAAATATATAGGCGAAGATACTAGAAATATCTATAGAAAGTTTTAAATAGACTAGAAATAATAATACTCACAATTTATAAAGTAGTGACAGAATTATAATTATTAATTTTTTTTGCAGTATGTGAACTATTTTCTAAGGAGATACTAATCCACACATTGATCAGATATACATGTTTGGAATAGTAGCTCCGTAGAACACAGCCCTAAATTGGTTCCATCTCTATCCATTTTCACATATTCCTATCCAAAAAAATAAATACAATGACTTTTTCTTTCATGGTGCATAAAAAAACCAAATATTTCAAGAAGTTCCCAAAAAGTGCCTTTCAAAGGGATTTAGGTAACATAACAGTACCTGAAATAAATAAAACCGTATCATATTATTATTTATTATGTTATATATTATGTTATATAATGTTAGTTAATAGATTGGCGATAAAATTAAACATGTATATTAAAAGTATATAGTACAATAAAAACGGTTATCCAGTAGTTCGATTTGATGTTAAATTAATATGTGATTAATCCACAATTGTAGCTGAACACCAAATAAACATAGTGTTTAGCTTTCACACGACAAGAAGGAAACAGTTTCAGAATATGTTGTCCACTAATTACCTATTAAAGCTACAATGACAATTAATCCTCGATTTGCGATTTTTACAAGGCATGCAAAAACCAACTGGCTTATTAGATTATACTGCTTAGCTTATAGAAAAAATTGGAAATTGGAGTAGGATTTCTGATTACAACACAATTTTCTAAGTCAACGAAAAATATTCAACGAATTTTTTATTAGTTTAAATAGTACCGGAACCAACATATTCTGAAAACTGATCTCAAGAAATAACTAATAGAACAAATTCCGTAGCACAATTTGATAAAAAACGAATAATGTATTTACTTCAGAAGTACTGTTTTGGATCCTTAACACAATTTTTCAGGTCAAAGAAAAAAAAAGCTAATTATTCATTACTTCAAATTTTCCGCAAAGGGAGTCACACATTATAAAAACTGATTTAAAGAATTGATTGATAGAAGAACGTAGCTATTGGAATGGTGGCTGACACTGGTAAATTGAGAATCATAAATTTACTTCAAAAGTACCGTTTTAGATCGGGTATTAAATGTATTGGGGAAGATACTACAAATATCTACAGGAAGTTTGAAATAGATTACAAATAATAATAGTCACAATTTATAAAGTAGTGACAAAATTATAATTATTCATTTTTTTGCAGCATGTGATCTACTTTCTAAGGAGATACTAATCCACACATGATCAGATATATATGTTTGGAATAGTAGCTCCGTAGAAACACAGCCCTAAATTGGTTCCATCTCTATTCATTTTCATATATTTCTAGCCAAAGAAATAAATACAACAGGTTTTATATCCGTAAAACAGTTTCGAAACCAATTCAGATTTCTGCTTTAATCTGAACCTTCTAAAAATTGCAAGGTATAACAGACGTTGATAAATATGTTAATAGAGACATGGGGAATCTAAAATTTACATTTCACGACATGTCTCCTCAACTAAGCAGAAATCCTTAACGAATTGGTTTCTTGTACTCATACAGAGTAGATCCGAATAAAATCGTGAAATCAAATCTTGACTGTCTTTTTCATTTTTTTACAGGAAAGTCAAAACAAAAACTCTTCAAATATTAGAAAATCTTCTTAATTACTATTTTGTGTTGTGTTATTAAATATATTGGCGACAATACTACAAACATCTATAAGAAGTTTGAAATAGGTTACTAACTAATACTCGCAATTTATAAACTGGTGATAAAATTATAATTATTCATTGTTTTTGCAGTATGTGAACTACTTTCTACAGAAGTACCAAATCAAACACGATCAGATATACGTCTTTGAATTGATACTGCCATAGAACACAGCTCTAAATTATTTCCATCTGTACCCATCGTCTCATACTTGTAGTCAAAGGAGGTAGATACAACGGCTTCTTATATTGTAATGCATAAGTAGACCAAATATTCCAATTAGTTTCCAAGAATTATCTGAGATTTAGGTATTTCTACTGAAATATGTAAAACTATATAATATTATTATGAATATAATGTTAGTTATTAGATTGGCAATAAAATTAAACATGTTAAATATTATTATTTATATATTATATTTATATGTGATTATTCCACAACTACGACTCAGCACTGTATGGACAAATACAATACAATATTTAATTTAATTTGCGATTGGTAAACTGTTTTTCAAAAGACATGCAAACCCAACTGGAGTAGGTTAACAAGTTTGTAAGTTTGGACTGCTCTTAGAGAAAGCGTTTCGAAATTTGAGTAGTATTTCTGTTCCCAATACAATTTTCCAAGTAAAAGGAAACTGTAAAAATTTTTTCTTTAGTTTAAACGCTGCACAAAGGAAGCAACATATTCTGAAAACTGATTTTAAGAATTAACTAAAAGAAAAACTTGTGTAGCTCATACTGATGAAAAAATAATAAAATTGCTTCAAAAACACTGTTTTGAATTAGTTTTTAAATATATTGGCGACAGTACTACAAACAGAAGTGAAGTATCAAGTGAATAGAGTAAACAGAGTCGCAGGTTGCTTGAATGAAAGAAAATGGAGAAAGAACAGTCAGGCAGACCAAAGCTAACATATGCGGGAGACACACGACGTACACAGAGAGCACAAAAAGGACGTTAGAAATAGCAGAGCTGAAAAGACAAAGACAAAGAGAAGAAAAACGAGGACCAGAAAGGATTTCCTGGCTGAACAATCTACGTACGTGGTTCAGTACAACAACCACAATTCTTTAAATACGCGTTTCAAATACAGATGCAGATGGTCGCCAACTCCGGACAGATATGCACTCAATGAAGAGTTAATTAATAATCAAAAACATTTTTACCATATAATGATGATGTAATATTTAATTTACTTCTTAACACATGTCTTTTTCTTTCAGTCTTTGCGGTTTTGTGTCAACATCCTTGCGTCTGTCTATATCAGGCCACTACTCTTTAATATCTTTTTGATTACTTCAATCCTTGTCCATATTGATCTGCCTCTTTTTTTTGTTTTTCAAGATTTTTGCTTTCCCACGCTCTTTTCACTAGTAATGGTATCTTTCATCCAGTATGAATCACCCACCAACTCAGCTGTTTCTGTTCTATAAACTCCAACGTGGATTATATTTTCAGTTTATTATTTATATCTGTGTTTTCTATTCCAGACCCTTTTGGTAACGACTTTAACTCTTCTTAAAATATCCATCTCTATAGCCTGTAGCATCGTTCCGTTAGTACCCATGATTCCCTTCCAAAACTATGACAGGTCTATAAACTGCTTTGAAAACTTTCCTGCGAGCAGCATTTAACCTAAAGAAAAATTATAACAATAACACACTGAAAACTTTGTTTTTAAGATTTCTACAAGTTTGAGCGATGTAAGTTTTTGTGTACCTAGTAGCCACTTAGTTATTACACTACTGTGTATGCGCTTTTTATTTTGGCTCTAGTTGTTTTTAATATATTTTCCTAAGTTGTTATTTGTTCTGAACAATGGTGTTATTCCTTTTTGTATGTGTTTGGCTATTTTGTTGATATTTTGCCTGTTTACATCCCACACAACATAAATTGCAGCCTATCATAGTATGTTACACAGATTTACATACAATTAAATACAATAGTAGCATACATGTATAGGACAAATAGAAGTAAACAATGGATACAACGAACAAACAATTAATTAAATTTTAAATTACAAACTACACAAGAAAGCCCTGAAATTAGTATTTTCATCACCAAAGAAAAAACTCAGTACCTTCTGTTCGATTACATATACAGGCAAAATATCAACAAAAATAGCCAACACATAAAAAAGAAAGGAATATCAGCAGTTTTCATAACAAATAACAACTTAGGAAAATAGATTAAAAACAACAAGAGCCAAAATCCAAAGCACGTACACAGTGGTGTAGACAAACTTAAATGTGGATACTGCCCAAAATCACATCTGTTTAAACTGGTTTTAATCTGAAATTTTAACAAATGAATAGCAGAACATAAAAGGGCTTTCAATAATAGAAAAAACAGATTCTACATACGCATTTCACCTTCTATATTATAATCATTCTTTTAATGACGAATTTAAATTTTCCCATTAAAAATAAAGGCCTTAGCTATCTTTGTTAGAATCTATAGAAATTACTAAATTAAAAAACACAGATATAATTCTGAATGACCAACTTAAGACAAACCGTTCTCCCCTTCTCAACGTATTTCATTAAAGACTATAAAGTGTAAACGCATGCCAAAAATAGATCACTTGAGAAAGGCATTCATCCGAAAGAGCTGTAGTGATAAGATTATATAAGAAACTTTTTGATAAAGTCAGAGAAAAGAAGTACTTAACATATTCTAAAAACTGATTTCGAGAATTTATTGATAGAATAACGTAGCTAATAAAATGGTAATTCATATTACTAAAAAGAGAATCATAAATTTACTTCAAAAGTACTGTTTTGGATTGGCTATTAAACATATTGGCGGCAATACTACAAATATCTATAAGAAATTTAGAATTGGTTACAAATAATACTCACAATTTATAATCTAGTGATACAATCATAAGTATTCATTGGGTTTGCATTATGAGAACTACTTTCTATAGAGGAATCAAACCATTTATGATCAGATATACATAATAATATTTGGATTGACTCCTCCATAGAACACAGCTCTAAATTGGTTCCAGCGATATCCATCTTCCCATATTTCTAGTCAAAGAAGATCAGTAAAACGGCTTTTTCCTTCATGGTGCATAAATAAACAAAATATTTCAATTAGTTTCGAGAATTGTCTGACACGAAGATTTAGGTGACCCAACAGTAGCTGAAATAGATAAAGCAACTATTATGAAATTGTATAATATGAATATAGTGTTAGTTAACAGATTGACGATAGAATTAAACATGGATGTTAAAAGTTTAGAACACAATAGAAACTTTTATCCAGAAGTTCGATTCGATATTAAATTTATATGTGATTAATAAACAATTGTGACTAAACACCGATTAAAAATAGTGTTGAACTTTCACATACCAATAGGAAACAGTTTCAGAACCTATGTTCATAAATTAGACATTTTTCTTTAGTTTAAAGTCTGCAAGTAGGAACAACACATTCTAAAAACTAAACTTAAGAAATAACTAATAGAACAACGTTGGTAGCCCAAATTGTTAAAAAACGAATAATATATTTACTTCAAATATACTGCTTTGGATCCCATTCCCTTTCCTAACACAATTTTTTAGATCAAATAAATAAAATTTAAAAATTGTACCTGCCTTCAAATATTTCACAAAAGAAATAATACATTCGAAGTGTGCCTTCATAACGAGGAGCCGACCCTCGGTCGGACCATAGGATGGTATCATAGTATCATCGAAACGTAAAATAAATCTATTATTTTGAAAATTTCAGCGTTCACCGTCAAAGCGCAGCACCCAGTCTCGAGCCAGGTATCGGGCCATGGACTTGAACCATAGTATTCCAGCTTAGTATTTTTTCGAGCCTCGTCCCTAGTACTCTATGATCAACACTACGAGGTGCTGACCACCTAACCTCGCTGCGACCATCGTATCGATGCCAGGTAGAATAAATGCATTTTATTTTAAATTCGAGCGGTCACTGTCAGTGTTATGCTCTAGGCGAGGATACGATGCGATGGTCTCCGTAACGAACGCACCCCAAGAACTACTTTATCTGACAATTGTAATGTTTCACTCAATGTTAAGTATGTTCTTGTAGAGTGTACAAGATACCAGTTGCAAAGACAGACCAACCATATCATCGGATCAACAAGTGAAATCTTGAAATCTGAAGGAAAATGTAAAATTGAAAAATTGGTAAAATTTCTTAAAGACATTAATATACTTAACAAAATTTAATATTTATAAGTCAATTATCTCAAGGCTATGTTTATATATTGCTAATATCCTTAAAGGTTGATGCGACATTGTTTGTAAATAAAAAAAGAATAAATTCTTTAAACTGATTTCGAGAAATAATTGATAAAATAACGTAGCTAATGGAATGGTATTTCAAAATATATTATAAATTTACTTCAAACGTACTATTTTAGATCGGCTATTAAAATATACTGGCGACAATACTAAAATATAAGAGTTATAAATAGAGTTACTCAGCTAATACTCACAATTTATAAAATAGTGATAAAATTATAATTATTAATTGTATAAATACATGTTTGGATTGATACTTACATAAAACACAGCTCTAAATTGGTTCCATCTATATCCATCTTCTCATGCTTGTAGTCAAAGGAGGTCTACTTCTTCTATTGTAGTGGATAAATAAACCAAATATTCCAATTAGCTTCCGAGAATTGTATGAGATTTAGGTGTCTTCAAATCTTTGTTAGAATCTATGGAAATTAACAAATTGAAAAACACAGATATAATTCCGAATGAGACCAACTTAAGACACTTACCAATTCATCCGCCCGAAGCCGTTGGTCAGTAAGTGGAAGATTGCTTATACGGCCAATCGCTCGGTGAGTGACTCATCACATTGAATGACTCGCCACACTAAAGAGTATGAGGTAGAAGGAAATATAGTGACCCGTCTGCTCTCGAAAATCTAATCCATTCGGGGTCGGAGGAAAACAAGAGTTAGCCAAGAGAGGCTGATGGAAAGATTAAAGGACATATCACTCAAGACAAGTTGAAAAAGAGTAATTTGTTAAGGCCCTTATGATGCGCCAGGTGCGTTTCATAAGCGTATGAGTATTAATGTACCTTGTGTTCCCGCTCATACCTCGGGGTGTTGACTACAGACTGTATGGCTCGTCCAGCATGCCATAGCATGGAGGATAGGGTACACGTCATTTTTACAATGGAGACACCCCAACTCCATGGGCCTGACTGAACAATATAGTATAACATGAATATAGTATTAGTTAACATTGGCGATAGAATTAAAGATGTATGTTAAAAGTTTATAACACAATAGAAACTGTTATCCAGAAGTTTGATTCGATATTAAATTTATATGTGATTAATCCACAATTGTAGCTGAACACCGTATAAAGATAGTGTTTCTTTTACATGCCAATTAACTATTAAATCTAGGATGATAATATCCTTGATTGGCGTTATGTAATATGCTATTACAAGGCATGCAAAAGCAATTGGGTTCGATATAGGAGATTAGACTGCTTACCTTATAGAGAACAATTCGAAATCGGAGAAGAATTTCTGTCCCCAACACAATATGTCGAAATACTAACTAATGCAACGAAAGCAATCGAAACGAATTTTTGCGTCCGTACCCCAAATTGATCTTCTAAATTTGCCTATCATATAGAGATGTTAGCGACCATATTAAATCATCTTATTTTATTCACAGCTGCACGAAATAGATCAGTTGACGTTAGACAAGTCCACTTCTTAAGATTGGGCAGCCAGGATATACGTCTACGTCCAGGGCCTCTCCTACCCTCAATTGTGCCTTCTAGAATCAACTAAAGAAGACGGTATTTATCATTACGCATGATATAGCCATGGTATTATGGTGTTAACAATTTCTTTGTTTTTTCTTATCCTCTGGAGAATAGTTACGTTACTTGTGTGGTGTATATATGAGACCCTCAACATATGTCGGTAGCACGAAATTTCAAATGCCTCTAATCGTTTTATGGCATCTTCTCTAAGGCTCTAGTTTTCTACTCCTTAGAGAAGGACACTAAAGCTAGATTAAAAATTAGCAAAGACTAAAGATTGGGGAAAGACCGAAATTGATAAAAAAGAATAAATAATTTACTTCAGAAGTACTGTTTTGGATCATTAACACAATTATTGTTCAGGTCAAAGAAAAAAAAACTAATTGTTCATTACTTCAAATTTTCCGCAAAGGGAGTCATACATTATAAAAACTAATTTCAAGAAAAGATTTATAGAAAAACGTAACTAATGGAATGGTAGCTGACAGTGGTAAAAAGAGAATCATAAATTTACTTAAAAAGTTCTGTTTTAGATCCGGTATTAAATATATTGGCAAAGATAATACAAATATCTATAGAAAGTTTGAAATAGATTACAAATAATAATACTCACAATTTATAAAGTAGTGACTAAATTATAATTATTAATTTTTTGGCAGTATGTGAACTACTTTCTAAGGAGATACTAACCCACACATGATCAGATATACATGTTTGGATTAGCAGCTCCGTAGAACACAGCTATAAATTGGTTCCATATCTATCCATTTTCATATATTCCTAGTCAAAGAAATAAATACAACAGGTTTTCATTCTTGGTGCATAAATAAACCAATATTCCAATTTGTTCCGAGAATTGCCTGGCAAAGATACTTAGTTAACTCATCAGTAACTGAAATAGGTAAAACCATATAATATTATTAGTTAGTATGTTCTAATATGAATATAATGTTAGATAATAGATTGGCGATAAAATAAAACATATATGTTAAAAGTTTATAACACAATAAAAAACGGTTATCTAGAAGTTCGACTTGACGTTAAAATAATATGTGAATAATCCACAATTATAGCTGAACACAATATAAACATAGTGTCTAACTTCCACACTCCAAGAAGAAAACATTTTCAGAATATGTTGTTCAATAATGAACTATTAAAGCTACAGTGACAAATAATCCTTGATTTGTGTTATGTAAAGTGCTTTTTACAAGGCATGCAAAAACAACTAGATTAGATATACGAGATAAGATTACTTAGCTTATAGGAAAGAATTGTAAATTGGAGTCGACCCCGACACAATTATCTAAGTCAGCGAACAGTATTCAACGAATTGTTCATTACTTTTAAATAGTACAGGAACCAACATATTCTGAAAACTGATCTCAAGAAATAAACTAATAGAAAAAACGTCCGTAGCACAATTTGATAAAAAACGAATAATAGGTATATTTACTTCAAAAGTACTGTTTTGGATCTCTAACCAATTTTTCAGATCAAACAAAAAAAACAATTTTTTGTTTATTTAACTTTTCCACAAAGAAGTAACACATTCTAAAAAACTCATTTTGAGAATTGTAGCTCACATTGGTTAAAAGAGAATCAAGAAATAAATTTACTTTATATTGTTTTAGATTGGTTATCCATTTTTATATATTCCTACCCAAAGGAGATCAGTACAACGACTTTTTTTTCGTGTATATTACAAAAATGTTGTTTAACGAGATTTCGAGAATTATCTAATAGAAAAACTTCTGTACTTCAAACTGATAACAAAAATAATAAAATATCTACTTTAAAAACGGGTTTGCATGGTTATTGAATATATTGGCGACAGTACTACCAACATCTTTAAAAAGTATGAAATAGCTTAAAAATAATACTCACAATTAAACAATTAGTGCTACAATTGTTTTTGCATTATGTGAACTACTTTTGTTTAGAGTAATAAAAATAATACTCACCATTTATAATCTAGTGATACAATTATAATTATTCATTGGGTTTGCATTATGTGAACTACTTTCTATAGAGGAATCAAACCATATATGATCAAGTATACATATTTGGATTGTCTCCTCCATAGGATACAGCTCTAAGTTGGTTCCATCTAAATTCCATCTTTTTATATTTCTAGTCAAAGATCATAAAACGGCTTTTTTTTTGTGCTGCATAAATAAACCAAATATTCCAATTAGTTTCTGACAGTTGTCTGACAAGAAGATTTAGGTGACTCAACAGTAGCTGAAATAGGTAAAACGACTATTATGAAATTGTATAATACGAATATAAGTGTTAGTTGACAGATTGACGATAGAATTAAACATGTATGTTAAAAGTTTAGAACACAATAGAAACTTTTATCCAGAAGTTCAATTCGATATTAATTTTATATGTGATTAATAAACAATTATGACTAAACACCGAATAAAAATTGTGTTTAAATTTCACATACCAAAGAGGAACAGTTTTAGAACCTATTATAAGCTATTATAATATATAACCTATTATAATATAAACGACTTAAATAATAAATTAACAATTGCTTGACTGGAAAGTCAAAACAAAAACTCTTTAAGTATTAGAAAAAACTTCTAAACTACTATTTTATATTGGCTATTACATATATTGGCGACAATACTACAAATATCTATAAGAAGTTTAAAATAGGTTACTATCTAATACTCACAATTTATAAACTAGTCATAAAAATATAACTATTCATTGTTGTTGCATTATGTGAACTACTTTCTATGGAAGTACCAAATCAAACACGATCATATATACATCTTTGAATTGATACTGCCATAGAACACAGCTCTAAATTGGATCCAACTATATCCATCTTCCCATATCTCTAGTCAAACCAGATCGATACAGTGGCTTCTTCTATTGTAGTGCATAAATAAAGCAAATATTCCAATTAGTTTTCGAGAATTGTCTGAGATTTAGGTGTCTCTACTGAAATATGTAAAACTTAATAATTTTATTATGAATATAATGTTAGTGATTATGGTAGCGGGTAGGAAACTCCTTTGGATTCTATTGGATAGTTCTATCAGGGTAAAGTAAATCAATTCCTGCCCTCCTCCACAGGAAAAAAGTAAACCCGAGAAAATGGATATCGCAAAGTCCTAATGAAAAAACTCAAAACTGTACAACTGTATAATATTATTTTGAATATAATGTTAGTTATTAGATTGGCAAAAGAATTAAACATGTTAAAAGTTTATAGCACAATCGAACAAAAGTTCGATTCGATATTATATTTATATGTGATTATTCCACAACTATAGCTAAACACTTTATAGACAAATACAATACAATATTTAACTTAGATATTTTGATTAAAATTAATCATTAATTTGCAATTGGTAAACTGTTTTTCAAAAGGCGTGCAACTCAACTGGACTAGGTTAACAAGTTTGTAAATTTGGACTGCTTACCTTAGAGAAATCGTTTCGAAATTTGAATAGTATTTCTGCCCCCAATACAATTTTCCAAGTAAAAGAAAAAATGTATCAAACCTTTCTTTAGTTTAAATGCTGCACAAAAGAAGCAACGTATTCTTAAAACTGATTTTAAGACTTAACTAAATGAAAAAGTTCCGTAGCTCATACTCATGAAAAAATAATAAAATTGCTTCATAAACACTGTTTTGAATCACTTTTTAAATATATTGGCGACAGTACTACAAATATTTATAAAAAATTAAACAGTGTTAAAACACTACTCACAATTTAACAATTAAAACTACAACTTTATTCATTCATCGTTTTTGCACTATCTAAACTACTTTTTATATAAACAAATAAATTTTGCAATTTTTTCCAACCATTGTCTGGCAAAGGGAGATGGCGCAACTGTAGCTGAAATAGGTAAACGTATATATATTAAAGCGATTACAATTAACTATTATTTTGCGGTAAATAAATTTACGATTTTATATTGTGTACCTTATAGAACACGTTTCGAAATTGGTTTAAAATTTCTGTCCCTACACACTATGTCTCACAATTTTACAGGTAAAAGGAAAAAAAGCAACGAATTTTTCTTTAGTTTAAATGATGCATAAAGGAAGCAACACATTCTGAAAAATTATCTCGTGAATTAGCTATTAGAAAAACATCTAAACTACAGTTTTGGATTGGCTATTAAATATATTGGCGACAATACCAGAAACATCTATAAGAAGTTTGAAATAGGTTACTAACTAATACTCACAATTTATAAACTAATGAAAAAATTATAATTATTCATTGTTTTTGCATTATGTGAACTAAAGATCAAACCAAACACGATCAGACATGCATTTTTGGATTGATACTTACAGAGACCACAGCTCTAAATTGGTTCCATCTATATCCATCCTTCAATATTTCCAGAGAAAGAAGATCGATACAACGGCTTCCTCTATTGTAGTTTATAAATAAACAAAATAATCCAATTATCTTCCGAGAATTGTCTGAGATTTAGGTGTCTCTACTGAAATATGTAAAACTGTATATAATTATGAATATAATGTTAGTTATTAGATTGGCAATAGAATTAAAGATGTATGTTAAAAGTTTATAACACAAATAAAACCGTTAATCCAGAATTTCGAGTCGATATTAAATTTGTATGTGATTAATCCACAATTGTAGCTGAATACTATATTAGCATAGTGTTTATTAGTCCAATGTCAATAAGAAAATTTTGTTATTGAATGGCGTTATGTAAAGTGCTTTTTACAAGACATGAAAAGAAACTGGCTTATATATACGAGATTAGACTGCTTAGCTTATAAAAAATAATTGGAAATTGAAGTGGGATTTCTGTCCCCCCAACACAATTTTGTAAGTCAACGAAAAATATTCAACGAATTTTTCGTTAAATAATTGATGGATTCGACAGTTACTTGATGAAAATTCATTTTATGTAACAATAAAACAAGGAAAACTTTTTTTCAGAACTTGTACAAAAATTTATTATATAGTTTTATCACTACAGCTGTTTCGGCTTATTGCCTTTCTCAAGTGATCTATTTTTGGCATGCGTTTACCCTTTATAGTTTTTAATGAAATAAGTTGAGTAGGGGAAAACTGTTTGTCTGAAGTTGGTCATTCAGAATTATATCTGCGTTTTTTAATTTGTTAATTTCTATAGATTTTAACAAAGATAGCTGAAGGCCTTTATTTTAAATGTGAATAATTTTAAATTTGTCATTTAAAGAATGATTCGAAGATATTCGTTAATTAAAATTTCTACAAGTTTGAGCGATGTAAGTTTTTGGGCAGTAGCCACATTTAAATTTATATACATTACTGTGTCAGTGCTTTTTATTTTGGCTCTTGTTGTTTTTAATATATATTTTTAAGTTGTTATTTGTTCTGAATATTGTTTATATTCCTTTTTTTATGTGTTTGGCTATTTTTGTTGATATTTTGCCTGTATACATCCCATACAACATAAATTGGCTGCCTAGCATAGTATGTTACATAGTTTTACATACAATTAAATATCATTAAGCAAATAATAGCAAACAATGGATACAACGAATAAACAATTAATAAAATTTTAAATCAAAAGCTACACAAGAAAGCCCGGAAACTAGTATTTTCACCACCAAAGAAAAAACCCAGTACCGTCTGCTCGATTACATATACAGGCAAAATATCAACAAAAATAGCTAAACACATGAAAAAGAAAAAAAATAACACCAGTTTTCATAACATTGCTAAAGCTTTGTACCCTCCAATATATAATTGGCTAGACCCTGGTCTACCTGGCCTTTCGGCATACGACCGTTAGCGCTCCCACTGCCCCTACGAGTCCGACACCAAATGGAGGTGGCACGATGCCGACACATCGTGGGGCTCCACCTTTCCTGTAATACCTGTGTTGCGGATACTTCCGATGCAAGCGGAGGAATTCCACCTCGCACGTAGACAGGTAACCGTCGAGGAATCGCTCCTCTACCACTCGTAAACCATTCCAGGTGAGTACGTGCGGGGTCACCACACCACCCTCGGTGGTGTTAGGCCGTGGGAGGTATTTACGGTCCCAGCTCATTCAACCTCACCTGGCTCTTGTGCAAAATGAGAGTAGAGTGGTCCCACGAGATGCTCGTCTCGGATAATAGGAATGTAGACCGGTGACCGAGATGGCTATGCATCCCGAGTGCGTTTCTACCAACCCGACACCTCTAACGACGGCTCTTCACCTCTCATAATATGGCAGAACATAAAATGTCTTTCACTACTAGAAAAACATATTCTACATACGCACTTCACCTTCTGTATTATAATCATTCTGTTAATAACGAATTTAAAATTCTTTACCTTCAAAAATAAAGGCCTTAAGCTATCTTTGTTGGAATCTATATGAATTATTAAATTAAAAAACGCAAATATAATTTTGAATGACCATCTTGAGACAAAACTGTTCTCCCCTTCTCAACATATTTCATTTAAGACTATTAAGTGTAAACGCATGCCAAAAATAAATCACTTGAGAAAAGCAATCAGTCAAAACAGCTGTAGTGATAAGATTATGTAATAAAGAAATAAATAATAGAGAAACGTCCATATCCCAAAATTGATAACAACCGAAGAATTATATTTACTTAAAAAGTGCTGTTTTGTATCGGCTATTAAATATTTGGCGACAATACTACAAATATCTATAAGAATTTGGAATAGGTTACGAATAATACTCACAATTTATAATCTAGTAATACCATTATAATTATTCATTGGGTTTGCATTATGTGAACTACTTTCTAAGGAGATACTAAACCACACATGATCAGATATAGGTACATGTTTGGATTAGCAGCTCCGTAGAACACAGCCCTAAATTGGTTCCATTTCTATCAATGTTCATATATTCCTAGTCAAAGAAATAAATACAACAGGTTTTCATTCTTGGTGCATAAATAAACCAAATATTCCAATTCGTTCCCGAGAATTGCCTGGCAAATATACTTAGGTAACTCATCAGTAACTGAAATAGGTAAAACCATATAATATTATTAGTTAGTATGTTATAATATGAATATAATGTTAGCTAATAGATTGGCGATAAAATAAAACATATATGTTAAAAGTTTATAACACAATAAAAACGGTTATCTAGAAGTTTGACTTGACGTTAAATTAATATGTGAATAATCCACAATTGTAGCTGAACACAATATAAACATAGTGTCTAACTCCCACACTCCAAGAAGAAAACATTTTCAGAATATGTTGTTCAATAATTAACTATTAAAGCAACACTAACAAATAATCCTTGATTTGTGTTATGTGAAGTGCTTTTTACAAGGCATGCAAAAACAACTAGATTAGATATACGAGATTAGATTACTTAGCTTATAGGAAAGAATTGGAAATTGGAGTCGACCCCGACACAATTGTCTAAGTCAACGAACAGTGTTCAACGAATTGTTCCTTACTTTAAATAGTACAGGAACCAACATATTCTGAAAACTGATCTCAAGAAATAACTAATAGAAAAACGTCTGTAGCACAATTTGATAAAAACGAATAATAGGTATATTTACTTCAAAAGTACTGTTTTGGATCCCTAACCAATTTTTCAGATCAAACAAAAAAAAACAATTTTTTTTTATTTTAACTTTTCCACAAAGAAGTAACTGTTAAAGCAGAATGAAGAAGGCATCTACGTAATTTACCATCCTATGTTGTAAATAAGTTAATGAGTTAAGTTTTGTAGTTTAGACAAGTATAAAATGTCAATTTTGATGGAAATAAAATAACAATAAGTCACAGTCATTATTTTATTACAAGGAAGTTTTTTCTAGTTAGACGATCTAATATTATTAACAATATTAACATGGTAGCAGAGCGTACAGTACCTAAATGGTAATGCTAGAAAATACAAGAAATTAAGTAAGAATTGAAGAAAAATTTTTAACTGTCTGGAAAGTGTCATCTCCATAAAGTAATAAAGAGCATTTTAAATTAAATCCAGAGTAAAATGGATCCCAGTAAGGTGCAAATAGGATTACTTGAAGGTAAAGAGAGTTGGACCACTTGGAAATACAAAATCTCTATTCTTCTGAGAAATGTAAAAAGTGCGATGGACGTCCTTGATGGTAGATTAACTTTTCCTAAGTCGTTACTCGAAGGAGCAACACAAGAAGAAAAATGCAAGTATGAAAAAGATGTTGCATTTTTTAATCAAACAGATAGTACTGTCTTATTAGTTCTTACAATAAATATGACTCAAAGCACATTAGAAAAAGTCATGAGATTTTCGACCGCTAGGGAAGTTTGGTTGGAGCTGCATCGTTTGTATGATGGTAATGCAACAGATAAAACCTATGATATCTGTATGCAATTTTTTAGTTATACTAGACAATCAGATGACGATATTGCTACTCATTCATCAAAACTTAAAAACCTTTGGAACAATTTGCAAAGCGAAATTTTCAAAGATAAAGCAGTTGCTGGAAATAATTGTAAGTGCGACTTGCCAGATATTTTGCTTATTTGTAAAATATTAGAAACTCTACCACCTGAATATTTCTCATTTAAGTCTAGTTGGATTCTGGTATCAAATAAAGACAGAACAATAGATAACTTGACAAATCAGCTATGCTCTTATGAAAAAGCATTAACAAATAAAAATGAGAGCAAGCAAGAAGTTTTATATACAGTGAATAAGAGTAAAGCACATAAATATAGTTATTATTGCAATTACTGTAAGCAAAAAGGTCATAAAGTGAAGCAATGCGATAAATGGAAAGCCGATGGAAGGCCTCCTAAACCACAAAATTCGAAAAAACATACAAATACTAAAGCTAAAGAAACTCAGATGTCCTTAGTGGCTGTATCATCGAATGTGTTGAATTGCGAAGCAGATTTTAAAAATTGGTATGTTGATAATGGAGCGACTAATCACATAACAAATCAACAAAGTGTATTCCAATCGTATGAACCGTTTAGCGAAAAGCAAACAATAACAACAGCTAATGGATATGCAGTTGCGGCATTAGGACAGGGTACCATCAAAATACAATCTTTTGTAAAAGGAAAGAAGAAAGAGTTTTTATTGACCAACGTATGGTATGTTCCCAATATCAGGAAAAATCTTTTCTCAACTTTGTCTGCTCAGGACAAACATCCAGAAAGTGAATTTATTTCCACCACTGAGTGCTGCTATTTTAATATTTATAAAGAAACAATTATTGTTGGATCTAGATGTAAGTCTGGTGGACTATATAAACTGAAGATGCAGGCAATCAAACCTGAAAATGTGAGTGTCAGTATGGTTACTTCTAAAGAAAATATATTGCAACTTTACCACGAAAGGCTGGGTCATCAAAGCAAAAGACATGTTAAAGATGTAATTAAACAAGAATTTAACATAGATGTGAAGCTGGATAGTGAATTATGTGAGGGCTGCGTTTATGGAAAAAGCTTCCGTGAAAAAGTTTGGCATAAGAAAAAGAGCAGAAACTCCAGGAGAACTGATCCATTCGGATGTTTGTGGGCCTTTCAAGGTATCAAAATCCGGTTTTAAATATTATGTTTTATTTAAAGATGATTTTAGCAGATACCGATTTGTATATTTTTTAAAGCAAAAGTCAGAAGTTGCTGATAAATTAGATATTGTTTTAAAAGAAATAAAAGCTGCAGGATATGGTGTGAAAGAATTTCTGTCAGATCATGGTGGAGAATTTGATAATCATCGAGTAGCAAATATTTTAAACAAATATGGAATAAAACAAAGATTGGTGATGCCGTACACACCACAACAAAATGGCTGTTCAGAACGTGATAACAGAACGATTGTCGAATGCGCAAGATCTTTAATGCATGCAAGAGAAGGTATCTTTGATCAAACATTTTGGGCTGAATTAGTAAACACAGCTACATATATCTTAAACAGATCTGGTATGTCCAGTATTCCTGATAAATCACCACATGAAATATGGTTTAACAAGAAGCCTGAACTTAAACATTTAAGAGTAATCGGCAGTACTTGTTATGCTCACGTTCCTAAAGTTTGCAGGAGAAAATTGGATAAGAAATCTATTAAAGGTATACTCGTGGGTTATGAAAATGATGATGGATATAGGATTTGGTCAGAAGAACAGCATAGACTAATACTTTCACGAGATGTTATTTTTAATGAATTTGAAACTCTCGGTGTGCTAAAAGAATCCAAACAGTTTCAAAGTTTGCAACCTACAGTAGATGTATTGGATTTTGTTCAAAATAATTCTGATACAGAAGAAATAGATATTGTCGATGAAATTAGTGATAGTATGGAAGAAATGGACCCATATGACCAAGAAGAAAACCAATGTTGTGAACCAGAAGAAAGCTTAGAAGAAGATATAGAATTTAGAAGACAACTGAGAGAAAGATCAAACATTAAGAAGCCAACACGCTTTGACGAGTTCGTTATGATGGTTGCTGCTGAAATAAACGACACCAAAGAACCACTTAGTTACAAAGAAGCAATTGTTTGTTGTGAAAAAGATAACTGGAGGCTGGCAATGGAGCATGAAATGCAGTCATTAAAAGAGAATTGTACATGGATTTTGAAAAATTTACCTGAAAATAAAAAAGCAATTCCCTGTAAATGGGTGTATAAACTCAAAACCAATCCAGATGGTTCAATTGATAAATACAAAGCTCGTTTGGTAGTGAAGGGTTATTCACAAAGAAAAGGTGAAGATTATGAACAAACGTTCAGTCCAGTAGCTAAAGGTGGTACGATAAGAGCCGTTATAAGTATAGCTGCTAGTAAAAACATGTCACTTACACAATTCGATGTCTGTACTGCATTTCTGTACGGTACTCTAGACGAAGAAGTATACATGAAACAACCAGAAGGCTATGATGATGGTAGTGGTATGGTTTGTCATCTCCAGAGAAGTTTATATGGATTAAAACAGGCACCAAGGTGTTGGAATAAGCGTTTTGGAAACTTTATAGATTCGCTTGGCTTTAAACGAAGTACTGCAGATCCATGTTTATTTATTAAAATCGAAGGAAAAGACATGTTAATATTAGTGCTGTATGTTGACGATGGTCTAATAGCATGTACAAATGAAATAATGAAGATGAATTTTTTGAAAAAGCTTCAGGAGAAGTTTAAAATAACAGTTAAACCAGCTACATATTTCTTAGGTTTGGAAATCGAAAGAAATCAAGACGACTCCATAAGTATTACCCAGTCAGCTTATACAAGAAAGGTGCTAGAACGTTTTGGCATGGAAAATAGCAGACCGGTCTCGACCCCGATTGTAAAAGAAGCTATCCAATTAGGGAAGGAAACTAGTGAAATAGAATCGAATACTTGTTTTCCATATCGCGAAGCTGTGGGTGCTCTTATGTACCTAATGACGGGTACACGTCCAGATATAGCTTATGCTGTTAGTGTTGTATCCAGGAAATTAGAAAATACAAGTCCAAACGACTATGTAAAAGTTAAGAGAATATTCCGCTATTTGAATGGGACAATAAATTATGGCTTAACTTATATGCGAAAGCCAGATATACAACCTAAGTTAACAAGCTATAGTGATGCTGATCATGGAGGTGATATAACAACCGGAAGATCGACATCTGGGGTATTGTGTCTTTATGCTGGAGCAGCTGTATCTTGGTTTAGTCAGAGACAAACATCAGTAGCCATATCGACAACAGAGGCAGAAATAGTAGCTGCAAGTGACGCTGCACGAGAAATAGTTTGGTTAAAAAGAATATTTACGGAATTAACCGGCGTTAGCTTGGTTCCGACACTACATGTCGACAATGAATCAGCCATACGATTAACGCAGAATCCCGAGTTTCATCGCCGGACTAAACATATACATATTAGACATTTTTTTGTTAGAGAAATGGTATTGGATGGATCACTTGAAGTAGTAAAGGTGTCATCTGAAAATCAGTTAGCGGATGTTTTGACGAAGCCGCTGTTTTCAAATAGAATGAAAAAATTACTTTTGAAATCGGGTTGGAAAATTACTCAATGAGGGAAGGTGTTAAAGCAGAATGAAGAAGGCATCTACCTAATTTACCATCCTATGTTGTAAATAAGTTAATGAGTTAAGTTTTGTAGTTTAGACAAGTATAAAATGTCAATTTTGATGGAAATAAAATAACAATAAGTCACAGTCATTATTTTATTACAAGGAAGTTTTTTCTAGTTAGACGATCTAATATTATTAACAATATTAACAGTAACACATTCTAAAAACTCATTTCGAGAATTGTAGCTCACATTGGTTAAAAGAGAATCAAGAAATAAATTTACTTTATATTGTTTTAGATTAGTTATCCATTTTTATATATTCCTACCCAAAGGAGATCAATACAACGACTTTTTCTTTCGTGTATATTACAAAAATGTTGTTTAACGAGATTTCGAGAATTATCTAATAGAAAAACTTCTGTACCTCAAACTGATATCAAAATAATAAAATATCTACTTTAAAAAACGGTTTTGCATGGGTTATTGAATATATTGGCGACAGTACTACCAACATCTTTAAAAAGTATGAAAGAGCTTAAAATAATACTCACAATTAAACAATTAGTGCTACAATTGTTTTTGCATTATGTGAACTAGTTTCTTTAGAGTAATCAAGCCTTATAGGATCAGGTATATTCCTATACGTCTATCCATCTTCCATCTTCCTATATTTTTTCGGCTTTTTCTTACGGCTTTTTCTTTCATGGTGTTTTAATTAGTTTCCGAGAATGTTCTACAAAAAATGTAACACATTCTAAGAACTACTATATGTGACAATTGTAATGTTTCATTATATGTTAAGCATGTTCTTCTAGAGTGACAAAGATACCGACCAACCACATAATTGGATCAACAAGTGAAATCTAATAATACAAAAAACATTCTAAAAACTGAATTCGAGAATTGATTGATAAAATAAAGTAGCTAGTGAATTGGCATTTTACACTGGTAAAAAGGGAATTATAAATTTAGTTTAAAAGTACTGTTTTGGGTCGATAATTAAATATACTGACGACAATACTACAAACATCTATAAGAAGTTTACAAGTTTACAAGTTGGACTGCTTACCTTATAGAAAACGATTCGAAATTGGAGTAGGATTTGTATCCCCAATACAATTTTTCAAGTAAAAGAAAAAATGTAACTAATTTTACTTTAGTTTAAATGCTGCACAAAGCAGCAATATATTCTGACAAATTATCTCCTGAACTAACTGTTAGAAAAACTTCTAAACGACTGTTTTAGATTGGCTATTAAATATATTGGCGACAATACCAAAACAATCTATAAGAAGTTTAAAATAGGTTATTAACTAATGCTAACAATTTATAAATTAGTGATAAAATTTTAATTATTCATTGTTTTTGCATTATGTGAACTACTTTCTGGGGAAATACCAAACCAAACACGATCAGACATACATTTTTGGATTGATACTTACAAAGAACACAGCTCTAAATTGGATCCATCTGTAACCATCTTTCAATATTTCTAGTGAAATCAGATCGATAAAACGACTTCTATTGTAGTTTATAAATAAACTAAATATTCCAATTAGTTTTCGAGAATTGTCTGAGATTTAGGTGTCTCTACTGAAATATATAAAACTGAATAATATTATTATGAATATAATGTTAGTTATTATGGTAGCGGGTAGGAACTCCTTTGGATTCTATTGGATAGTCCTATTAGGGAAAGTAAATCAATTCCTGCCCTCTGCAAATTCCAGGAGCTTCTTGACCCGTGTCAAGACAGAGCAGGAACACCTGCTACGGGTCCGTTGCCCAGGGTAACGGATGAAGTCCAGAACGGCACCCAAGGCAACAAAAAAATACTTTCGGTACGGCGAAGATAGCGGAGTTGATATCTTTGATTTTAGGAATATTATAAGATCACCACCCGCAACGGCTGATCCACAGCGGGCGGCCGCAAACGGCAGAATGGGCAGCTGAAACAAACACTCACCAACACGTCTAGCCAGCGTGGTGTTTAAAGGCTAAATACCCCTCACAAAAATGTCAGTTGAAAACACGCAAATACCCCAGCAAGTAGGAAATTATTTCCATAATTTTGCACTGTTAAATTATCAGTCTGTCCCAAGGATTGGGGACAAAAAATTGACGAAGACAGGAGCAAGTGATCCGACAAGGTGGACATGGCAAAGTACTAATGGAAAAACTCAGAATGAAATAGATTTTATTATCACGGACTAAAAACACACCGTTAAAGACATCACAGTTCTAATCAGATTTGTTACCAGTAGCCATCTTAGAATGGTACGGGCATAAGATGATTAAAAAGAAAAACAAATCAAATCATGGATGAAACTATCAGATGTAAATAGATTTAAACAATGTATTTTCGACATACTTATGAGTCCTAAAACAGAAAATAATATAAACGACTTAAATAATAAATTAACAAATGCTTTATTGGAAAGTCAAGACAAAAATTCTTCACATATTAGAAAAAATTCTAAACTACTATTTTGTACTGGCTATTAAATATATTGGCTACAATACTACATACATCTATAAGAAGTTTGAAATAGGTTACTAACTAATACTCACAATTTATAAACTAGTGATAAAATTATAATTATTCATTGTTTTTTGCAGTATGTGAACTACTTTCTACGGAAGTACCAAATCAAACACGATCAGATATACGTTTTTGAATTGATACTGCCATAGAACACAGCTCTAAATTGGTTTCAACTATATCCATCTTCCCATATCTCTAGTCAAACCAGATCGATACAATGGCTTCTTTTATTGTAGTGCATAAATAAAGCAAATATTCCAATTAGTTTCCGAAAATTGTCTCAGATTTAGGGGTCTCTACTGAAGTATATAAAACTGTATAATATTATTATGAATATATTGTTAATTATTAGATTGGCAATAGAATTAAACACGTTAAAAGTTTATAGCACAATCGAACAAAAGTGCTATTCGATATTATATTTATATGTGATTATTTCCACAACTATGGCTAAACATTGTATAGACTAGAACTAAATACAATACAATATTTGATCTAGACATTTCGATTACAATTAATCATTAATTTGCGATTGGTAAACTGTTTTTCAAAAGACATGCAAACTCAACTGGACTAGGTTAACAAGTTTGTAAGTTTGGACTGCTTACCTTAGAGAAAGCGTTTCGAAATTTGAGTAGTATTTCTGTCCCCAATAAAATTTTCCAAGTAAAAGAAAAATGTAACAAATTTTTCTTTAGTTTAAATGCTGCGCAAAGGAAGCAACATATTTTGAAAACTGATTTTAAGAATTAACTAAAAGAAAAACTTCAGTAGATCATACTGATGAAAAAATAATAAAATTGCTTCAAAAACACTGTTTTGAATCAGTTTTTAAATATATTGGCGACAGTACTACAAATATTTATAAAAAAAATTAAACAGTTTTAAAACAAAAACCTACAATTTGACAATTAAAGCTACTACTATCTTCATTCATCATTTTGCACTATGTAAACTACTGTCTATAGAAACAAATAAATATTGCAATTGATTCCAACCATTCTCTGGTAAAGGGAGATGGCGCAACTGTAGCTGAAATAGGTAAACGTACATATACTGAAGCTAAGATTAAAATTAACTATTATTTTGCGGTAAATAAATTTACGATTTTATATTGTGTACCTTATAGAACACGTTTCGAAATTGGTTTAAAGTTTCTGTTTTAAACAGAACACGTTTCAAATTTTACAGGTGAATTTTACAGGTCGAAGAAAAAAACATAACGAATTTTTCTTTAGTTTAAATGCTGCATAAAGGAAGCAACACATTCTGAAAAATTATATCATCAATTAACTATTAGAAAATCATCTAAACTACTGTTTTGGATTGACTATTAAATATATTGGCGACAATAACAGAAACATCTAAGAAGAAAGTTTGAAATAGGTTACTAACTAATACTCACAATTTATAAACTGGTGATAAAATTATACTTATTTATTTTTTTTGCATTATGTGAACTATTTTCTATAGAAGGACCAACCCAAACACGATACATACATTTTTGGATGAAAACTGAAAATTTTGTCTTCAGAACTTCTACAAATATTTATTATATAGTCTTATCACTACAGCTGTTTCGGCTCATGCGTTTATCCTTTATAGTCTTTAATGAAATAGTTTGAGGAGGGGAGAACTGTTTGTCTCAAGTAAGTCATTCAAAATTATATCTGTGTTTTTTAATTTGTTAATTTCCATAGATTTTAAGAAAGATAGTTTAAGGCCTTTATTTTGAATGTGAAGATATCCGTTAATTGAAATTTATATTAGTTTGAGCGATGTATTTGAGCAGTAGCCACATTTAAGTTTATATACACTACTGTGTAATCGCTTTTTATTTTGGCTCTTGTTGTTTTTAATATATTTTCCTAAGTTGTTAATTGTTCTGGACACTGGTGCTTTTTTTATGTGTTTGTCTATTTTTGTTGATATTTTGCCTGTATACATCCCGCACAACATAAATTGGCAGGCTATCATAGTATGTTACACAGATTTATATACAATTAAATATCATTAAGCACATAGTAGTAAACAATGGATACAACGAACAAACAATTAATAAAATTTTAAATCAAAAACTACTCAAGACAGCCTTGAAATTATTATTTTCACCACCAAAGGATAAACCCAGTACCTTCTGCTCGATTACATATACAGGCAAAATATCAACAAAATAGCTAAACACATAAAAAAGAAAGGAATAACACCAGTTTTCATAATAAATAACAACTTAAGAAAATAGATTAAAAACAACAAGAACCAAAATAAAAAGCACTTACAGTGGTGTAGACAAACTTAAATGTGACGACAAAAACTTACATCGGTCAAACTGGTAGAAATTTTGAAAAAAGAGTTTTCAATATTTTATTGTTACGATTTTTCTTTAGGTTAAATGCTGCACGCATGAACTAACACATTCTGAAAACTGATCTCAAGAAAATATCTATAAGAAATTTAGAATAGGTTACAAATAATACTCACCATTTATAACCTAGTGATACAATTATAATTATTCATTGGGTTTGCATTATGTGAACTACTTTCTATAGAGGAATCAAACCATGTATGATCAGGTATACATATTTGGATTGACTCCTCCATAGAACACAGCTGTAAGTTGGTTCCATATATACCCATCTTCCCATATTTCTAGTCAAAGAAGATCAATAAAACAGCTTTTTCTTTTGTGGTGCATACATAAACCAAATATTCCAATTAGTTTTCGATAGTTGTCCGACACGACGATTTGGGTGACTCAACAGTAGCTGAAATAGGTAAAACAACTATTATGAAATTGTATAATACGAATATAGTGTTAGTTAAGAGATTGGCGATAGAATTAAACATGTATGTTGAAAGTTTAGAACACAATAGAAACTTTTATCCAGAACTTCAATTCGATATTAATTTTATATGTGATTAATAAACAATTATGACTAAACACCGATTAAAAATTGTGTTTAACTTTCACATACCAAGAGGAAACAGTTTTAGAACCTATTATAAGCTATTATAATATATAACCTATAATACTATAAACGACTTAAATAATAAATTAACAATTGCTTGACTGGAAAGTCAAAATAAAAACTCTTTAAATATTAGAAAAACTTCTAAACTACTATTTTGTATTGGCTATTACATATTGGCGACAATACTACAAATATCTATAAGAAGTTTAAAATAGGTTACTATTTAATACTTACAATTTATAAACTAGTCATAAAAATAAAATTATTCATTGTTGTGGCATTATGTGAACTACTTTCTATGGAAGTACCAAATCAAACACGATCATATATACATCTTTGAATTGATACTGGCATAGAACACAGCTCTAAATTAGATCCAACTATATCCATCTTCCCATAGTCCCATATTCCAATTAGTTTTCGAGAATTGGTTGAGCTTTAGGTGTCTCTACTGAAATATGTAAAATTGATTATTTTTATTATGAATATAATGTTAGTGATTATGGTAGCGGGTAGGAACTCCTTTGGATTGTATTGGATAGTCCTATCAGGGAAAGTATATCAATTCCTGCCCTCCGCAGATTCCAGGAGCTTCTTGACCCGGGTCAAGACATAGCAGGAACACCTGCTAAGGGTCCCTTGTCCAGGGTCACGGATGAAGTTCAGAACGGCGTTCAGGGCGACGAAGAAATACTTTCGGTAAGTCGAAGGTGGCAGAGATGGTAACCGTTGATGTTAGGAATAGTACAAGATCACAACCCGCACCGTCTGATCTAAAGTGGGAGGCCGCCAACGGCAGAATGGGCGGCTGAAACAAACACTCACCAACACGTCTAGCCAGCGTGATGTTTAAAAGCTAAATGTCGGATGAAAACACGCAAATACCCCAGGCAAGTAGGAAATTATTTCCAGAATCTTGCACTGATAAATTATCAGTCTGTCCCATGGATTGGGGACAAAAAATTGACAAAGACAGTAAAAAGTGACCCGAGAAGATGGATATCGCAAAGTCCTAATGAAAAAACTCAAAACTGTAAAACTGTATAAGATTATAGCACAATCGAACAAAAGTTCGATTCGATGTTATATTTATATGTTATTATTCCACAATTATAGCTAAACACTTTATAGACAAATACAATACAATATTTAACTTAGATATTTCGATTACAATTAATTATTAATTTGCAATTGGTAAACTGTTTTTCAAAAGGCGTGCAAACTCAACCGGACTAGGTTAACAAGTTTGTAAATTTGGACTGCTTACCTTAGAGAAATCGTTTCGAAATTTGAGTAGTATTTCTGCCCCCAATACAATTTTCCAAATAAAAGAAAAATGTAACAAACCTTTCTTAAGTTTAAATGCTGCACAAAAGAAGCAACGTATTCTTAAAACTGATTTTAAGAATTAATTTAAATGAAAAAGTTCCGTAGCTCATACTCATGAAAAAATAATAAAATTGCTTCATAAACACTGTTTTGAATCACTTTTTAAATATATTGGCGACAGTACTACAAATATTTATAAAAAAATTAAACAGTGTTAAAACACTACTCACAATTTAACAATTACAACTACAACTATATTTATTCATCGTTTTTGCACTATCTAAACTACTTTTTATATAAACAAATAAATTTTGCAATTTTTTCCAACCATTGTCTGGCAAAGGGAGATGGCGCAACTGTAGCTGAAATAGGTAAACGTATATATATTAAAGCTAAGGTTACAATTAACTATTATTTTGCGGTAAATATATTTACGATTTTATATTGTGTACCTTATAGAACACGTTTCGAAATTGGTTTAAAATTTCTGTCCCTACACACTATGTCTCACAATTTTACAGGTAAAAGGAAAAAAAGCAACGAATTTTTCTTTAGTTTAAATGATGCATAAAGGAAGCAACACATTCTGAAAAATTATCTCGTGAAATAACTATTAGAAAAACATCTAAACTACAGTTTTGGATTTGCTATTAAATATATTGGCGACAATACCAGAAACATCTATAAGAAGTTTGAAATAGGTTACTAACTAATACTCACAATTTATAAACTAATGAAAAAATTATAATTATTCATTGTTTTTGCATTATGTGAACTAAAGATCAAACCAAACACGATCAGACATGCATTTTTGGATTGATACTTACAGAGAACACAGCTCTAAATTGGTTCCATCTATATCCATCCTTCAATATTTCCAGAGAAAGAAGATCGATACAACGGCTTCCTCTATTGTAGTTTATAAATAAACAAAATAATCCAATTATCTTCCGAGAATTGTCTGAGATTTAGGTGTCTCTACTGAAATATGTAAAACTGTATATAATTATGAATATAATGTTAGTTATTAGATTGGCAATAGAATTAAAGATGTATGTTAAAAGTTTATAACACAAATAAAAACGTTAATCCAGAATTTCGAGTCGATATTAAATTTGTATGTGATTAATCCACAATTGTAGCTGAATACCATATTAGCATAGTGTTTATTTTTCCAATGTCAATAAGAAAATTTTGTTATAATATGTTATATATTCCTTGAATTGCGTTATGTAAAGTGCTTTTTACAAGACATGAAAAGAAACTAGCTTATATATACGAGATTAGACTGCTTAGCTTATAAAAAATAATTGGAAATTGAAGTGTGATTTCTGTCCCCCCAACACAATTTTGTAAGTCAACGAAAAATATTTAACGAATTTTTCGTTAAATAATTGATGGATTCGACAGTTACTTGATGAAAATCAATTTTACGTAACAATAAAACACGGAAAACGTTTTTTTCAGAACTTTTACAAAAATTTATTATATAGTTTTATCACTACAGCGGTTTCGGCTTATTGCCTTTCTCAAGTGATCTATTTTTGGCATGCGTTTACCCTTTATAGTATTTAATGAAATAAGTTGAGTAGGGAAGAACTGTTTGTCTGAAGTTGGTCATTCAGAATTATATCTGCGTTTTTTAATTTGTTAATTTCTAACAGAGATAGCTGAAGGCCTTTATTTTAAATGTGAATAATTTTAAATTTGACATTTAAAGAATGATTCGAAGATATTCGTTAATTAAAATTTCTACAAGTTTGAGCGATGTAAGTTTTTGGGCAGTAGCCACATTTAAGTTTATATACATTACTGTGTCAGTGCTTTTTATTTTGGCTCTTGTTGTTTTTAATATATTTTCCCAAGTTGTTATTTGTTCTGAATATTGTTGATATTCCTTTTTTTATGTGTTTGGCTATTTTTGTTGATATTTTGCCTGTATACATCCCATACAACCTAAATTGGCTGCCTATCATAGTATGTTACATAGTTTTGCATACAATTAAATATCATTAAGCAAATAGTAGCAAACAATGGATACAACGAATAAATAATTAATAAAATTTTAAATCAAAAGCTACACAAGAAAGCCCGGAAACTAGTATTTTCACCACCAAATAAAAAACCCAGTACCTTCTGCTCTATTACATATACAGGCAAAATAGCAACAAAAAAATTGCTAAACACATGAAAAAGAAAAGAAATAACACTAGTTTTCATAACATTGCTAAAGCTTTGTACCCTCCAATATATAATTGGTAAGACCCTGGTCTACTTGGCCTTCCGGCATACGACCGTTAGCGCTCCCACTGCCCCTACGAGTCCGACACCAAATGGAGGTGGCACGATGCCGAAACATCGTGTGTTGCGGATACTTCCGATGCAGGCGGAGGAAATCCACCTCGCACGTAGACAGGTAACCGTCGAGGAATCGTTCCTCTACCACTCGTAAAACATTCCAGGTGGGTACGTGGGGGGTTAGAAAAAGAACTATTGAGAACGGTTAAAAGAAGAAAAACCAGTTATTTAGGGCATTTGTTGCGCAACGAGAAATACTACATCCCTCAGTTGATAATAAAAGACAAAATAGAAGGAAAGCGAGGAATTGGAAGAAAAAAAAATTGTCCTGGTTACGTAATATCAGAAACTGGACAGGACTTGGATTTGAGGAACTCTTAAGAGCAGCTGAAGATTGACAAACGTTTGCCACCATAACCGCTAACCTCCAGGCCGTGGGAGTTATTTACGGTCCCAGCTCATTTAACCTCGCCTGGCTCTTGTGAAAAATGAGAGTAGAGTGGTCCTACGAGATGCTCGTCTCAGATACTAGGAATGTAGACCGGTGACCGAGATGGCTATGCATCCCGAGTGCGTTTCTACCAACCCGACACCTCTAACGACGGCTCTCCACCTCTCATAATCGCCCATTAGTCGCCTCTTACGACAGGCAGGGTCATCTGGCCTCCGCCGTATTCTTATTTCCGCGAGCCGAACGGAGAAATCTTCATAACAAATAACAACTTAGGAAAATAGATTAAAAACAACAAGAGTCAAAATAAAAAGCACTTACACAGTGGTGTAGACAAATTTAAATGTGGCTACTGCACAAAAACTTACATCGGTCATAGTGGTAGAAATTTTAATAAACGAATAGCAGAACATAAAATGGCTTTCAATAATAGAAAAACATATTCTACATACGCACTTCACCTTCTGTATTATAATCATTCTTTTAATAACGAATTTAAAATTCTTCACCTTCAAAATAAAGGCCTTAAGCTATCTTTGTTAGAATCTATAGAAATTAACAAATTAAAAAACACAAATATAACTTTGAATGACCAACTTGAGACAAACTGTTCTCCCCTTCTCAACATATTTCATTTAAGACTATTAAGTGTAAACGCATGCCAAAAATAAATCACTTGAGAAAGGCAATCAGTCAAAACAGCTGTAGTGATAAGATTATATAATAAAGAAATAAATAATAGAAAAACGACCATATCCCAAATTGATAACATCCGAATAATTATATTTACTTAAAAAGTACTGTTTTGTATCGGCTAATAAATATATTGGCGACAATACTACAAATATCTATAAGAAATTTAGAATAGGTTACGAATAATACTCACAATTTTTAATCTAGTGATACAATTATAATTATTCATTGGGTTTGCATTATGTGAACTACTTTCTAAGGAGATACTAAACCACATACATGTTTGGATTAGCAGCTCCGTAGAACACAGCCCTAAATTGGTTCCATTTCTATCCATTTTCATATATTCCTAGTCAAAAAAATAAATACAACAGGTTTTCATTCTTGGTGCATAAATAAACCAAATATTCCAATTGGTTCCCGAGAATTGCCTGGCAAAGATACTTACTCATAGGTAACTCATCAGTAACTGAAATAGGTAAAACTATATAATATTATTAGTTAGTATGTTATAATATAAATATAATGTTAGCTAATAGATTGGCGATAAAATAAAACATATATGTTAAAAGTTTTAAACACAATTAAAACGGTTATCTATAAGTTCGACTTGACGTTAAATTAATATGTGAATAATCCACAATTGTAGCTGAACACAATAAAAACATAGTGTCTAACTTCCACACTCCAAGAAGAAAACATTTTTAGAATATGTTGTTCAATAATTAACTATTAAAGCTACAATAACAAATAATCCTTGATTTGTGTTATGTAAAGTGCTTTTTACAAGGCATGCAAAAACAACTAGATTAGATATACGAGATTAGATTACTTATAGGAAAGAATTGGAAATTGGAGTCGACCCCGACACAATTGTCCAAGTCAACGAACAGTATTCAACGAATTGTTCATTACTTAATAGTACTAAATAGTACAGGAACCAACATATTCTGAAAACTGATCTCAAGAAATAACTAATAGAAAAACGTCCGTAGCACAATTTGATAAAAACGAGTAATAGGTAATTTACTTCAAAAGTACTGTTTTGGATCCCTAACCAATTTTTCAGATCAAACAAAAAAAAACAATTTTTTTTATTTTAACTTTTCCACAAAGAAGTAACACATTCTAAAAACTCATTTCGAGAATTGTAGCTCACATTGGTTAAAAGAGAATCAAGAAATAAATTTACTTTATATTGTTTTAGATTGGTTATCCATTTTTATATATTCCTACCCAAAGGAGATCAATACAACGACTTTTTCTTTCGTGTATATTACAAAAATGTTGTTTAACGAGATTTCGAGAATTATCTAATAGAAAAACTTCTGTACCTCAAACTGATAACAAAAATAATAATATATCTACTTAAAAAAACGGTTTTGCATGGGTTATTGAATATATTGGTGACAGTACTACCAACATCTTTAAAAAGTATGAAATAGCTTAAAAATAATACTCACAATTAAACAATTAGTGCTACAATTGTTTTTGCATTATGTGAACTACTTTCTTTAGAGTAATCAAGCCTTATACGATCAATATATTCCTATACGTCCATCCATCTTCCTATATTTCTAGCCAACAAAGATTAATGCAACGGCTTTTTCTTTCATGGTGATTCAATTAGTTTCCGAAAATGTTCTACAAAAAATGTAACACATTCTAATAACTACTATATGTGACAATTGTAATGTTTCATTATATGTTAAGCATGTTCTTCTAGAGTGACAAAGATACCGACCAACCACATAATTGGATCAACAAGTGAAATCTAATAATACAAAAAATATTCTAAAAACTGAATTCGAGAATTGATTGATAAAATAAAGTAGCTAGTCAATTGGCATTTTACACTGGTAAAAAGAGAATTATAAATTTAGTTCAAAAGTACTGTTTTGGATCGATAATTAAATATACTGACGACAATACTACGAATATCTATAAGAAGTTTACAAGTTTACAAGTTGGACTGCTTACCTTATAGAAAACGATTCGAAATTGGAGTAGGATTTGTATCCCCAATACAATTTTTCAAGTAAAAGAAAAAATGTAACTAATTTTACTTTAGTTTAAATGCTGCACAAAGCAGCAACACATTCTGACAAATTATGTCCTGAACTAACTGTTAGAAAAACTTCTAACCGACTGTTTTAGATTGGCTATTAAATATATTGGCGACAATACCAAAACAATCTATAAGAAGTTTGAAATAGGTTATTAACTAATTCTCACAATTTATAAATTAGTGATAAAATTTTAATTATTCATTGTTTTTGCATTATGTGAACTACTTTCTACGGAAAAAACAAACCAAACACATTTTTGGATTGATACTTACAAAGAACACAGCTCTAAACTGGTTCCATCTGTCACCATCTTTCAATATTTATGGTGAAATAAGATCGATAAGACTTCTATTGTAGTTTATAAATAAACCAAATATTCCAATTAGTTTTCGAGAATTGTCTGAGATTTAGGTGTTTCTACTGAAATCTATAAAACTGAATAATATTATTATGAATATAATGTTAGTTATTATGGTAGCGGGTAGGAACTCCTTTGTATTCTATTGGATAGTCCTATTAGGGAAAGTAAATCAATTCCTGCCCTCTGCAAATTCCAGGAGCTTCTTGACCCGGGTCAAACAGAGCAGGAACACCTGCTACTGGTCCTTTGCCCAGGGTAACGGATGAAGTCCAGAACGGCATCCAAGGCGACGAAAAAATACTTTCGGTACGACGAAGATAGAGGAGTTGATATTTTTGATTTTAGGAATATCATAAGATCACAACCCGCAACGTCTAATCCAGAGTGGGCGACCGCAAACGGCAGAAGGGGAGGCTGAAACAAACACTCACCAACACGTCTAGCCAGCGTGGTGTTTAAAGGCTAAATGCCCCTCACGAAAATGTCAGTTGAAAACAAGCAAATACTCCAAGCAAGCAGGAAATTATTTCCATAATCTTGCACTGTTAAATTATCAGTCTGTCCCAAGGATTGGGGACAAAAAATTGACGAAAACAGAAGAAAGTGATCCGACAAGGTGGACATGGCAAAGTGCTAATGGAAAAACTCAAAACGAAATAGATTTTATTATCACAGACTAAAAAACACACCGTTAAAGACATCACGGTTCTAATCAGATTTGTTACCAGTAGCCATCTTAGAATGGTACGAGGTAAAATATAAATAAGCTTAAGGCATAAGATGATTAAAAAGAAAAACAAATCAAATCATGGATAAAACCATCAGATGTAGATAGATTTAAACAATATATTTTCGACATACTTATGAGTCCTAAAACAGAAAATAATATAAATGACTTAAATAATAAATTAACAAATGCTTTATTGGAAAGTCAAAACAAAAATTCTTCAAATATTAGAAAAAAATTCTAAACTACTATTTTGTATTGGCTATTAACTATATTGGCTACAATACTACAGACATCTATAAGAAGTTTGAAATAGGTTACTAACTAATACTCACAATTTATAAACTGGTGATAAAATTATAATTATTCATTGTTTTTTGCAGTATGTGAACTACTTTCTACGGAAGTACCAAATCAAACACGATCAGATATACGTTTTTGAATTGATACTGCCATAGAACACAGCTCTAAATTGGTTCCAACTATATCCATCTTCCTATATCTCTAGTTAAATCAGATCGATGCAATGGCTTCTTCTATTGTAGTGCATAAATAAAGCAAATATTCCAATTAGTCTCCGAGAATTGTCTGAGATTTAGGTGTCCCTACTGCAATATGGAAAACTGTATAATATTATTATGAATATAATGTTAGTTATTAGATTGGCAATAGAGTTAAACATGTTAAAAGTTTATAGCACAATCGAACAAAAGTTCGATTCGATATTATATTTATATGTGATTATTTCCACAACTATGGCTAAACACTGTATAGACAAATACAATGCAATATTTGACCTAGACATTTCGATTACAATTAATCATTAATTTGCGATTGGTAAACTGTTTTTCAAAAGACATGCAAACTCATCTGGACTAGGTTAACAAGTTTGTAAGTTTGTACTGGTTACCTTAGAGAAAGCGTTTCGAAATTTGAGTAGTATTTCTGTCCCCAATACAATTTTCCAAGTAAAAGAAAAATGTAACAAATTTTTCTTTAGTTTAAATGGAAGGAAGACAAAGGAAGCAACATATTTTGAAAACTGATTTTAAGAATTAACTAAAAGAAAAACTTCATTAGCTCATACTGATGAAAAAATAATAAAATTGCTTCAAAAACACTGTTTTGAATCAGTTTTTAAATATATTGGCGACAGTACTACAAATATTTATAAAAAAAATTAAACAGTTTTAAAACAAAAACTTACAATTTAACAATTAGAGCTACTACTATATTTATTCATCATTTTGCACTATGTAAACTACTTTCTATATAAACCAATAAATATTGCAATTTGTTCCAACCATTCTCTGGTAAAGGGAGATGGCGCAACTGTAGCTGAAATAGGTAAACGTACGTATATTAAAGCTAAGATTAAAATTAACTTTTATTTTGCGGTAAATAAATTTACGATTTTATATTGTGTACCTTAAAGAACACGTTTCGAAATTGGTGTAAAATTTCTGTCCCTAAACACTATGTCTCACAATTTTACAGGTCAAAGAAAAAAATGCAAAAAATTTTTCTTTAGTTTAAATGCTGCATAAAGAAAGCAACACATTTTGAAAAATTATCTCTTCAATTAACTATTAGAAAACCATCTAAACTACTGTTTTGGATTGACTATTAAATATATTGGCGACAATACCAGAAACATCAAAGAAGAAAGTTTGAAATAGGTTACTAACTAATACTGACAATTTATAAATTGCTGATAAAATTATACTTATTTATTGTTTTTGCATTATGTGAACTACTTTCTATAGAAGGACCAAACCCAACACGATACATACATTTTTGGATGAAAACTGAAAACTTTGTTTTCAGAACTTCTACAAATATTTATTATGTAGTCTTATCACTACAGCTGTTTCGGCTGATTGCCTTTCTCAAGTGATCTATTTTGCTCATGCGTTTATCCTTTATAGTTTTTAATGAAATAGTTTGAGGAGAGGAGAACTGTTTGTCTCAAGTAAGTCATTCAGAATTATATCTGTGTTTTTTAATTTGGTAATTTCCATAGATTTTAACAAAGATGGTTTAAACCTTTTTTTTTAAGTGAAGATATTCGTTAATTGAAATTTCTATTAGTTTGAGCGATGTAAGTTTTTGGGCAGTAGCCACATTTAAGTTTATATACACTACTGTGTAAGCGCTTTTTATTTTGGCTCTTGTTGCTTTTAATATATTTTCCTAAGTTGTTATTTGTTCTTAACACTGGTGTTATTCCTTTTTTTATGTGTTTGTCTTTTTTTGGTTGATATTTTGCCTGTATACATCCCGCACAACATAAATTGGCAGGCTATCATAATATGTTACACAGATTTATATACAATTAAATATCATTAAGCAAATAGTAGTAAACAATGGATACAACGAACAAACAATTAATAAAATTTTAAATCAAAAACTACACAAGAAAGCCCTGAAATTAGTATGTTCACCACCAAAGAAAAAACTCAGTACCTTCTGCTCGATTAGATATACAGGCAAAATATCCACAAAAATAGCTAAACCCATAAAAAAGAAAGGAATAACACCAGTTTTGATAATAAATGACAACTTAGGAAAATAGATTAAAAACAACCAGAACCAAAATAAAAAGCACTTACAGTGGTGTAGACAAACTTAAATGTGGCGACTGCCCAAAAACTTACATCGGTTAAACTGATAGAAATAAAAAAAAAACAGTTTTCAATATTTTATTGTTACAATTTTTTTTTAGGTTAAATGCTGCACGCATGAACTAACACATTCTGAAAACTGATCTCAAGAAAATATCTATAAGAAATTTAGAATAGGTTACAAATAATACTCACCATTTATAATCTAGTGATACAATTATAATTATTCATTGGGTTTGCATTATGTGAACTACTTTCTATAGAGTAATCAAACCATATATGATCAGGTATACATATTTGGATTGACTCCTCCATAGAACACAGCTCTAAGTTGGTTCCATCTATATCCATCTTTCCATATTTCTAGTCAAAGAAGATCAATAAAACGGCTTTTTCTTTTGTGGTGCATACATAAACCAAAATATTCCAATTAGTTTCCGAGAGTTGTCTGACACGAAGATTTAGGTGACACAACAGTAGCTGAAATAGGTAAAACAACTATTATTAAATTGTATAATACGAATATAGTGTTAGTTAACAGATTGACGATGGAAATAAACATGTATGTTAAAAGTTTAGAACACAATAGAAACTTTTATCCAGAAGTTCAATTCGATATTAATTGTATATGTGATTAATAAACAATTGTGAATAAACACCGATTAAAAATTGTGTTTTATTCACATGCCAAGAGGAAACAGTTTTAGAACCTATTATAAGCTATTATAATATATAACATATTATAATATAAACGACTTAAATAATAAATTAACAATTGCTTGACTGGAAAGTCAAAACAAAAACTCTTTAAATATTAGAAAAACTTCTAAACTACTATTTTGTATTGGCTATTACATATATTGGCGACAATACTACAAATATCTATAAGAAGTTTAAAATAGGTTACTATTTAATACTCACAATTTATAAACTAGTCATAAAAATATAATTATTCATTGTTGTTGCATTATGTGAACTACTTTCTATGGAAGTACCAAATCAAACACGATCATATATACATCTTTAAATTGATACTGCCATAGAACACAGCTCTAAATTGGATCCAACTATATCCATCTTCCCATATCTCTAGTCAAACCAGCTCGATACAGTGGCTTCTTCTATAGTAGTGGATAAATAAAGCAAATATTTCAATTAGTTTTCGAGAATTGTCTGAGATTTAGGTGTCTCTACTGAAATATGTAAAACTGAATAATTTTATTATGAATATAATGTTAGTGATTATGGTAGCGGGTAGGAACTCCTTTGGATTCTATTGGATAGTCCTATCAGGGAAAGTAAATCAATTCCTGCCCTCCGCAGATTCCAGGAGCTTCTTGACCCGGGTCAAGACATAGCAGGAACACCTGCTAAGGGTCCCTTGTCCAGGGTCACGCATGAAGTTCAGAACGGAGTTCAGGGCGACGAAGAAATACTTTCGGTAAGTCGAAGACGGCAGAGATGGTAACCATTGACGTTAGGGATAGTATAAGATCACAACCCGCACCGTCTGATCTAAAGTGGGGGGCCGCCAACGGCAGAATGGGCGGCTGAAACAAACACTCACCAACACGTCTAGCCAGCGTGGTGTTTTAAAAGTTAAATCCCACTCAGAAAAATGTCAGATGAAACCCCAGGCAAGTAGGAAATTATTTCCAGAATCTTGCACTGATAAATTATCAGTCTGTCCCATGGATTGGGGACAAAAAATTGACAAAGACAGGAAAAAGTGACCCGAGAAGATGGATATCGTAAAGTCCTAATGAAAAAAATCAAAATTGCAAAACTGTATATTATTAATATGAATATAATGTTAGTTATTAGATTGGCAATAGAATTAAACATGTTAAAAGTTTATAGCACAATCGTACAAAAGTTCGATTCGATATTATATGTATATGTGATTATTCTACAACTATAGCTAAACACTTTATAGACAAATACAATACAATATTTAACCTAGATATTTCGATTACAATTAATCATTAATTTGTAATTAGTAAACTGTTTTTCAAAAGGCGTGCAAACTCAACTGGACTAGGTTAACAAGTTTGTAAATTTGGACTGCTTACCTTAGAGAAATCGTTTCGAAATTTGAGTAGTATTTCTGCCCCCAATACAATTTTCCAAGTAAAAGAAAAATGTAACAAACCTTTCTTTAGTTTAAATGCTGCACAAAAGAAGCAACGTATTCTTAAAACTGATTTTAAGAATTAACTAAATGAAAAAGTTCCGTAGCTCATAATCATGAAAAAATAGTAAAATTGCTTCATAAACACTGTTTTGAATCACTTTTTAAATATATTGGCGACAGTACTACAAATATTTATAAAAAAAATTAAACAGTGTTAAAATACTACTCACAATTTAACAATTAAAACTACAACTATATTCATTCATTGTTTTTGCACTATCTAAACTAATTTTTATATAAACAAATAAATTTTGCAATTTTTTCCAACCATTGTCTGGCAAAGGGAGATGGCGCAACTGTAGCTGAAATAGGTAAACGTATTATATTAAAGCTAAGATTACAATTAACTATTGTTTTGCGATAAATAAATTTACGATTTTATATTGTGTACCTTATAGAACACGTTTCGAAATTGGTTTAAAATTTCTGTCCCTACACACTATGTCTCACAATTTAACAGGTAAAAGGAAAAAATGCAACGAATTTTTCTTTAGTTTAAATGATGCATAAAGGAAGCAACACATTCTGAAAAATCATCTGGTGAAATAACTATTAGAAAAACATCTAAACTACAGTTTTGGATTTGCTATTAAATATATTGGCGACCATACCAGAAAAATTATAATTATTTATTGTTTTTTGCATTATGTGAACTAAAGATCAAACCAAACACGACCAGACATGCATTTTTGGATTGATACTTACAGAGAACACACCTCTAAATTGGTTCCATCTATATCCATCCTTCAATATTTCCAGATAAAGAAGATCGATACAACGGCTTCCTCTATTGTAGTTCATAAATAAACAAAATAATCCAATTATCTTCCGAGAATTGTCTGAGATTTACGTGTCTCTACTGAAATATGTAAAACTGTATATATATTATGAATATAATGTTAGTTATTAGATTGGCAATAGAATTAAAGATGTATGTTAAAAGTTTATAACACAAATAAAAACGTTAATCCAGAATTTCGAGTCGATATTAAATTTGTATGTGATTAATCCACAATTGTAGCTGAATACCATATTGTCAGTTGAAAACACGCAAATACCCCAAGCAAGCAGGAAATTATTTCCATAATCTTGCACTGTTAAATTATCAGTCTGTCCCAAGGATTGGGGACAAAAAATTGACGAAAACAGAAGAAAGTGATCCGACAAGGTGGACATGGCAAAGTGCTAATGGAAAAACTCAAAACGAAATAGATTTTATTATCACAGACTAAAAACACACCGTTAAAGACATCACGGTTCTAATCAGATTTGTTACCAGTAGCCATCTTAGAATGGTACGAGGTAAAATATAAATAAGCTTAAGGCATAAGATGATTAAAAAGAAAAACAAATCAAATCATGGATAAAACCATCAGATGTAGATAGATTTAAACAATATATTTTCGACATACTTATGAGTCCTAAAACAGAAAATAATATAAACGACTTAAATAATAAATTAACAAATGCTTTATTGGAAAGTCAAAACAAAAATTCTTCAAATATTAGAAAAAATTCTAAACTACTATTTTGTATTGGCTATTAACTATATTGGCTACAATACTACAGACATCTATAAGAAGTTTGAAATAGGTTACTAACTAATACTCACAATTTATAAACTGGTGATAAAATTATAATTATTCATTGTTTTTTGCAGTATGTGAACTACTTTCTACGGAAGTACCAAATCAAACACGATCAGATATACGTTTTTGAATTGATACTGCCATAGAACACAGCTCTAAATTAGTTCCAACTATATCCATCTTCCTATATCTCTAGTTAAATCAGATCGATGCAATGGCTTCTTCTATTGTAGTGCATAAATAAAGCAAATATTCCAATTAGTCTCCGAGAATTGTCTGAGATTTAGGTGTCCCTACTGCAATATGGAAAACTGTATAATATTATTATGAATATAATGTTAGTTATTAGATTGGCAATAGAGTTAAACATGTTAAAAGTTTATAGCACAATCGAACAAAAGTTCGATTCGATATTATATTTATATGTGATTATTTCCACAACTAGGGCTAAACACTGTATAGACAAAAACAATGCAATATTTGACCTAGACATTTCGATTACAATTAATCATTAATTTGCGATTGGTTAACTGTTTTTTCAAAAGACATGCAAATAGTATTTCTGTCCCCAATACAATTTTCCAAGTAAAAGAAAAAATGTAACAATTTTTTCTTTAGTTTAAACGCTGCACAAAGGAAGCAACATATTTTGAAAACTGATTTTAAGAATTAACTAAAAGAAAAACTTCAGTAGCTCATACTGATAAAAAAATAATAAAATTGATTCAAAAACACTGTTTTAAAATCAGTTTTTAAATATATTGGCGACAGTACTACAAATTAAACAGTTTTAAAACAAAAACTTACAATTTAACAATTAGAGCTACTACTATATTCATTCATCATATTGCACTATGTAAACTACTTTCTATATAAACAAATAAATATTGCAATTTGTTCCAACCATTCTCTGGTAAAGATGGCGCAACTGTAGCTGAAATAGGTAAACGTACATATATTCAAGCTAAGATTAAAATTAACTATTGCGGTAAATAAATTAGCGATTTTGTATTGTGTACCTTATAGAACACGTTTCGAAATTGGTGTAAAATTTCTGTCCATAAACACTATGTCTCACAATTTTACAGGTCAAAAAAAAAATGCAACGAATTTTTCTTTAGTTTAAATGCTGCATAAAGGAAGCAACACATTCTGAAAAATTATCTCGTGAATTAACTATTAGAAAACCATCTAAACTACTGTGTTGGATTGGCTATTAAATATATTGGCGACAATACCAGAAACATCTAAGAAGAAAATAGGTTACTAACTAATACTCACAATTTATAAACTGGTGATAAAATTATACTTATTTATTGTTTTTGCATTATGTGAACTACTTTCTATAGAAGGACCAAACCCAACACGATACATACATTTTTGGATGAAAACTGAAAACTTTGTTTTCAGAACTTCTACAAATATTTATTATGTAGTCTTATCACTACAGCTGTTTCGGCTGATTGCCTTTCTCAAGTGATCTATTTTGCTCATGCGTTTATCCTTTATAGTCTTTAATGAAATAGTTTGAGGAGGGGAGAACTGTTTGTCTCAAGTAAGTCATTCAGAATTATATCTGTGTTTTTTAATTTGTTAATTTCCATATATTTTTAACAAAGATAGTTTAAGGCCTTTATTTTGAATGTGAAGATATTCGTTAATTGAAATTTCTATTAGTTTGAGCGATGTAAGTTTTTGGGCAGTAGTCACATTTAAGTTTATATACACTACTGTGTAAGCGCTTTTTATTTTGGCTCTTGTTGTTTTTAATATATTTTCCTAATTTGTTAATTGTTCTGAACACTGGTGTTTTTTTTATGTATTTGTATATTTTTGTTGATATTTTGTCTGTATACATCCCGCACAACATAAATTGGCAGGCTATCATAGTATGTTACACAGATTTATATACAATTAAATATCATTAAGCACATAGTAGCAAACAATGGACACAACGAACAAACAATAAATAAAATTTTAAATCAAAACCTACACAAGAAAGCCTTGAAATTAGTATTTTCACCACCAAAGAATAAACCTAGTACCTTCTGCTCGATTACATATACAGGCAAAATATCAACAAAATAGGTGAACACATAAAAAAGAAAGGAATAACATCAGTTTTCATAATAAATAACAACTTAGGAAAATAGATTAAAAACAACAAGAACCAAAATAAAAAGTTGATGGATTCGACCGTTACTTGATGGAAATTCATTCTATGTAACAATAAAACACTGAAAACTTTGTTTTTAAACTTCCACAAAATTTATTTTAAATATTATCACTACAGCTGTTTCGGCTGATTGCCTTTCTCAAGTGATCTGTTTTGGCTTGGGTTTACAAATTTATAGTCTCTAATGAAATAGGTTGAGGAGGGGAGAACTGTTTGTCTCAAGTTGGTCATTCAGAATTATATCTGTGTTTTTTAATTTGTTTATTTCCATAGATTCTAACAAAGATAGCTTAAGGCCTTTATTTTGAATGTGAAGAATTTTAAATTTGTCATTAAAAGAATGATTATGATCTAGAAGGTGAAGTGCATATGTCGAATCTGTTTTTCTATTCTTGAAAGCCCTTTTATGTTCTGCTATTCGTTTATCAAAGTTTCTACCTACTTTTTTGGGCAGTCGCCACATTGAAGTTTGTACACACCACTATTTAAGTGTTTTTTATTTTGGCTCTTGTTATTTTTAATATATTTGCCTAGGTTGTTATGTGTTCGGAAAGCTGGTGTTATTCCTTTCTTTTTTATGTGCTTGGCAATTTTTGTTGTTATTTTGCCTGTATATGTAATCGAGCAGAAGGTACTGGGTTTTTTCTCTGGTGGTGGAAATACTAATTTCAGGGCTTTCTTGTGTAGTTTTTGATTTAACATTTTATTAATTGTTTGTTCGTTGTATCCGTTGTTTACTGCTATTTGCTTAATTATATTTAATTCTGTCTCAAAGTTGTATTTTGACATCGGAATTTCTGTTAATCTATGTACCATACTATGATAAGCTGCCAGTTTATGTTGAGTTAGATGGGATGACGAATTGTGTATAGTCGTGTCAGTATGGGTAGGTTTATGAAATATGGAGAAGTCATGTTTGTTTTGAAGTCTGCTAATTTTTAAATCTAAAAAATTTATGGATTGATTTTGTTTTTACAATAGAAATAGAACAAAATCAATCCATAAATTTTTATATTTAAAAATTAGCAGACTTCAAAACAAACATGACTTCTCCATATTTCATAAACCTACCCATACTGACACGACTATACCCAATTCGTCATCCCATCCAACTCAACATAAACTGACAGCTTATCATAGTATGGTACATAGATTAACAGAAATTCCGATGTCAAAATACAACTTTGAGACAGAATTAAATATAATTAAGCAAATAGCAGTAAACAACGGATACAACGAACAAACAATTAATAAAATGTTAAATCAAAAACTACACAAGAAAGCCCTGAAATTAGTATTTCCACCACCAGAGAAAAAACCCAGTACCTTCTGCTCGATTACATATACAGGCAAAATAACAACAAAAATTGCCAAGCACATAAAAAAGAAAGGAATAACACCAGCTTTCCGAACAAATAACAACCTAGGCAAATATATTAAAAATAACAAGAGCCAAAATAAAAAACACTTAAATAGTGGTGTGTACAAACTTCAATGTGGCGACTGCCCAAAAACTTACATCGGTCAAACTGGTAGAAACTTTGATAAACGAATAGCAGAACATAAAAGGGCTTTCAAGAATAGAAAAACAGATTCGACATATGCACTTCACCTTCTAGATCATAATCATTCTTTTAATGACAAATTTAAAATTCTTCGCATACAAAATAAAGGCCTTAAGCTATCTTAGTTAGAATCTATGGAAATAAACAAATTAAAAAACACAGATATAATTCTGAATGACCAACTTGAGACAAACAGTTCTCCCCTCCTCAATCTATTTCATTAGAGACTATAAATTTGTAAACCCAAGCCAAAACAGATCACTTGAGAAAGGCAATCAGCCGAAACCGCTGTAGTGATAATATTTAAAATAAATTTTGTGGAAGTTTGAAAACAAAGTTTTCAGTGTTTTATTGTTACACAAAATAAAAAGCACTTACAGTGGTGTAGACAAACTTAAATGTGGCGACTGCCCAAAAACTAACATCGGTCAAACTGGTAGAAATTTTGAAAAAAAAGTTTTCAATATTTTATTGTTTCGATTTTTCTTTAGGTTAGATGGTGCACGCATGAACACATTCTGAAAACTGATCTCAAGAAAATATCTATAAGAAATTTAGAATAGGTTACAAATAATACTCACCATTTATAATCTAGTGATACAATTATAATTATTCATTGGGTTTGCATTATGTGAACTACTTTCTATAGAGGAATCAAACCATATATGATCAGGTATACATATTTGGATTGACTCCTCCATAGAACACAGCTCTAAGTTGGTTCCATCTATATCCATCTTTCCATATTTCTAGTCAAAGAAGATCAATAAAACGGCTTTTTCTTTTGTGGTGCATACATAAACCAAATATTCCAATTAGTTTCCGAGAGTTGTCTGACACGAAGATTTAGGTGACACAACAGTAGCTGAAATAGGTAAAACAACTATTATTAAATTGTATAATACGAATATAGTGTTTAGTTAACAGATTGACGATGGAATTAAACATGTATGTTAAAAGTTTAGAACACAATAGAAACTTTTATCCAGAAGTTCAATTCGATATTAATTGTATATGTGATTAATAAACAATTGTGAATAAACACCGATTAAAAATTGTGTTTAACTCACATACCAAGAGGAAACAGTTTTAGAACCTATTATAAGCTATTATAATATATAACATATTATAATATAAACGACTTAAATAATAAATTAACAATTGCTTGACTGGAAAGTCAAAACAAAAACTCTTTAAATATTAGAAAAACTTCTAAACTACTATTTTATATTGGCTATTACATATATTGGCGACAATACTACAAATATCTATAAGAAGTTTAAAATAGGTTACTATTTAATACTCACAATTTAATAAACTAGTCATAAAAATATAATTATTCATTGTTGTTGCATTAATGTGAACTACTTTCTATGGAAGTACCAAATCAAACACGATCATATATACATCTTTGAATTGATACTGCCATAGAACACAGCTTTAAATTGGATCCAACTATATCCATCTTCCCATATCTCTAGTCAAACCAGATCGATACAGTGGCTTCTTCTATTGTAGTGCATAAATAAAGCAAATATTTCAATTAGTTCTCGAGAATTGTCTGAGATTTAGGTGTCTCTACTGAAATATGTAAAACTGAATAATTTTATTATGAATATAATGTTAGTGATTATGGTAGCGGGTAGGAACTCCTTTGGATTCTATTGGATAGTCCTATCAGGGAAAGTAAATCAATTCCTGCCCTCCGCAGATTCCAGGAGCTTCTTGACCCGGGTCAAGACATAGCAGGAACACCTGCTAAGGGTCCCTTGTCCAGGGTCACGGATGAAGTTCAGAACGGAGTTCAGGGCGACGAAGAAATACTTTCGGTAAGTCTAAGACGGCAGAGATGGTAACCATTGATGTTAGGGATAGTATAAAATCACAACTCGCACCGTCTGATCTAAAGTGGGAGGCCGCCAACGGCAGAATGGGCGGCTGAAACAAACTCTCACCAACACGTCTAGCCAGCGTGGTGTTTAAAAGCTAAATGCCACTCAGAAATATCAGATGAAACCCCAGGCAAGTAGGAAATTATTTCCAGAATCTTGCACTGATAAATTATCAGTCTGTCCCATGGATTGGGGACAAAAAATTGACAAAGACAGGAAAAAGTGACCCGAGAAGATGGATATCGTAAAGTCCTAATGAAAAAAATCGAAATTGTAAAACTGTATATTATTAATATGAATATAATGTTAGTTATTAGATTGGCAATAAAATTAAACATGTTAAAAGTTTATAGCACAATCGAACAAAAGTTCGATTCGATATTATATGTATATGTGATTATTCCACAACTATAGCTAAACACTTTATAGACAAATACAATACAATATTTAACCTAGATATTTCGATTACAATTAATCATCAATTTGTAATTAGTAAACTGTTTTTCAATAGGCGTGCAAACTCAACTGGACTAGGTTAACAAGTTTGTAAATTTGAACTGCTTAACTTAGAGAAATCGTTTCGAAATTTGAGTAGTATTTCTGCCCCCAATACAATTTTCCAAGTAAAAGAAAAATGTAACAAACCTTTCTTTAGTTTAAATGCTGCACAAAAGAAGCAAACGTATTCTTAAAACTGATTTTAAGAATTAACTAAATGAAAAAGTTCCGTAGCTCATACTCATGAAAAAATAGTAAAATTGCTTCATAAACACTGTTTTGAATCACTTTTTAAATATATTGGCGACAATACTACAAATATTTATAAAAAAAATTAAACAGTGTTAAAATACTACTCACAATTTAACAATTAAAACTACAACTATATTCATTCATTGTTTTTGCACTATCTAAACTACTTTTTATATAAACAAATAAATTTTGCAATTTTTTCCAACCATTGTCTGGCAAAGGGAGATGGCGCAACTGTAGCTGAAATAGGTAAACGTATATATATTAAAGCTAAGATTACAATTAGCTATTGTTTTGCGATAAATAAATTTACGATTTTATATTGTGTACCTTATAGAACACGTTTCGAAATTGGTTTAAAATTTCTGTTCCTACACACTATGTCTCACAATTTAACAGGTAAAAGGAAAAAATGCAACGAATTTTTCTTTAGTTTAAATGATGCATAAAGGAAGCAACACATTCTGAAAAATCATCTGGTGAAATAACTATTAGAAAAACATCTAAACTACAGTTTTGGATTTGCTATTAAATATATTGGCGACCATCCAGAAACATCTATAAGAAGTTTGAAATAGGTTACTAACTAATACTCACAATTTATAAACTAATGAAAAAATTATAATTATTTATTGTATTTGCATTATGTGAACTAAAGATCAAACCAAACACGATCAGACATGCATTTTTTGGATTGATACTTACAAAGAACACACCTCTAAATTGGTTCCATCTATATCCATCCTTCAATATTTCCAGATAAAGAAGATCGATACAACGGCTTCCTCTATTGTAGTTCATAAATAAACAAAATAATCCAATTATCTTCCAAGAATTGTCTGAGAATTACGTGTCTCTACTGAAATATGTAAAACTGTATATATATTATGAATATAATGTTAGTTATTAGATTGGCAATAGAATTAAAGATGTATGTTAAAAGTTTATAACACAAATAAAAACGTTAATCCAGAATTTCGAGTCGATATTAAATTTGTACGTGATTAATCCACAATTGTAGCTGAATACCATATTGTCAGTTGAAAACACGCAAATACCCCAAGCAAGTAGGAAATTATTTCCATAATCTTGCACTGTTAAATTATCAGTCTGTCCCAAGGATTGGGGACAAAAAATTGACGAAGACAGGAGAAAGTAATCCGACAAGGTGGACATGGCAAAGTACTAATGGAAAAACTCAAAACGAAATAGATTTTATTATCAAGGGCTAAAAACACACCGTTAAAGACATCACAGTTCTAATCAGATTTGTTACCAGTAGCCATCTTAGAATAGTACGAGGTAAAATATAAATAAGCTTAAGGCATAAGATGATTAAAAAGAAAAACAAATCAAATCATGGATGAAACCATCAGATGTACATAGATTTAAACAATGTATTTTCGACATACTTATGAGTCCTAAAACAGAAATTAATATAAACGACTTAAATAATAAATTAACAAATGCTTTATTGGAAAGTCAAAACAAAAATTCTTCAAATATTAAAAAAAATTCTAAACTACTATTTTGTATTGGCTATTAAATATATTGGCTATAATACTACATACATCTATAAGAAGTTTGAAATAAGTTACTAACTAATACTCACAATTTATAAACTGGTGATAAAATTATAATTATTCATTGTTTTTTGCAGTATGTGAACTACTTTCTACGGAAGTACCCAATCAAAGACGATCAGATATACGTTTTTGAATTGATACTGCCATAGAACACAGCTCTAAATTGGTTCCAAATATATCCGTCTTGCTATATATCTAGTTAAATCAGATCGATACAATGGCTTCTTCTATTGTAGTGCATAAATAAAGCAAATATTCCAATTAGTTTCCGAGAATTGTCTGAGATTTAGGCGTCTCTACTGAAATATGTAAAACTGTATAATATTATTATGAATATAATGTTAGTTATTAGATTGGCAATAGAATTAAACATGTTAAAAGTTTATAGCACAATCGAACAAAAGTTCGATTCGATATTATATTTATATGTGATTATTTCCACAACTATGGCTAAACACTGTATAGACAAAAACAATGCAATATTTGACCTAGACATTTCGATTACAATTAATCATTAATTTGCGATTGGTTAACTGTTTTTCAAAAGACATGCAAATAGTATTTCTGTCCCCAATACAATTTTCCAAGTAAAAGAAAAATGTAACAATTTTTTCTTTAGTTTAAACGCTGCACAAAGGAAGCAACATATTTTGAAAACTGATTTTAAGAATTAACTAAAAGACAAACTTCAGTAGCTCATACTGATAAAAAAATAATAAAATTGATTCAAAAACACTGTTTTAAATCAGTTTTAAATATATTGGCGACAGTACTACAAATTAAACAGTTTTAAAACAAAAACTTACAATTTAACAATTAGAGCTACTACTATATTCATTCATCATATTGCACTATGTAAACTACTTTCTATATAAACAAATAAATATTGCAATTTGTTCCAACCATTCTCTGGTAAAGATGGCGCAACTGTAGCTGAAATAGGTAAACGTACATATATTCAAGCTAAGATTAAAATTAACTATTGCGGTAAATAAATTAGCGATTTTGTATTGTGTACCTTATAGAACACGTTTCGAAATTGGTGTAAAATTTCTGTCCATAAACACTATGTCTCACAATTTTACAAGTCAAAGAAAAAAATGCAACGAATTTTTCTTTAGTTTAAATGCTGCATAAAGGAAGCAACACATTCTGAAAAATTATCTCGTGAATTAACTATTAGAAAATCATCTAAACTACTGTGTTGGATTGACTATTAAATACATTGGCGACAATACCAGAAACATCTAAGAAGAAAATAGGTTACTAACTAATACTCACAATTTATAAACTGGTGATAAAATTATACTTATTTATTGTTTTTGCATTATGTGAACTACTTTCTATAGAAGGACCAAACCCAACACGATACATACATTTTTGGATGAAAACTGAAAACTTTGTTTTCAGAACTTCTACAAATATTTATTATGTAGTCTTATCACTACAGCTGTTTCGGCTGATTGCCTTTCTCAAGTGATCTATTTTGCTCATGCGTTTATCCTTTATAGTCTTTAATGAAATAGTTTGAGGAGGGGAGAACTGTTTGTCTCAAGTAAGTCATTCAGAATTATATCTGTGTTTTTTAATTTGTTAATTTCCATATATTTTAACAAAGATAGTTTAAGGCCTTTATTTTGAATGTGAAGATATTCGTTAATTGAAATTTCTATTAGTTTGAGCGATGTAAGTATTTGGGCAGTAGTCACATTTAAGTTTATATACACTACTGTGTAAGCGCTTTTTATTTTGGCTCTTGTTGTTTTTAATATATTTTCCTAATTTGTTAATTGTTCTGAACACTGGTGTTTTTTTATGTGTTTGTCTATTTTTGTTGATATTTTGTCTGTATACATCCCGCACAACATAAATTGGCAGGCTATCATAGTATGTTACACAGATTTATATACAATTAAATATCATTAAGCACATAGTAGCAAACAATGGATACAACGAACAAACAATTAATAAAATTTTAAATCAAAAACTACACAAGAAAGCCTTGAAATTAGTATTTTCACCACCAAAGAATAAACCTAGTACCTTCTGCTCGATTACATATACAGGCAAAATATCAACAAAATAGGTGAACACATAAAAAAGAAAGGAATAACACCAGTTTTCATAATAAATAACAACTTAGGAAAATAGATTAAAAACAACAAGAACCAAAATAAAAAGCACTTACAGTGGTATAGACAAACTTAAATATTTCGACTGCCCAAAACCTTCATCGGTCAAACTGGTAGAAATTTTGAAAAAAAAGTTTTCAATATTTTATTGTTTCGATTTTTCTTTAGGTTAGATGGTGCACGCATGAACACATTCTGAAAACTGATCTCAAGAAAATATCTATAAGAAATTTAGAATAGGTTACAAATAATACTCACCATTTATAATCTAGTGATACAATTATAATTATTCATTGGGTTTGCATTATGTGAACTACTTTCTATAGAGTAATCAAACCATATATGATCAGGTATACATATTTGGATTGACTCCTCCATAGAACACAGCTCTAAGTTGGTTCCATCTATATCCATCTTTCCATATTTCTAGTCAAAGAAGATCATAAAACGGCTTTTTTTGTGCTGCATAGATAAACCAAATATTCCAATTAGTTTCCGACAGTTGTCTGACAAGAAGATTTAGGTGACTCAACAGTAGCTGAAATAGGTAAAACAACTATTATGAAATTGTATAATATGAATATAGTGTAAGTTAACAGATTGACAATAGAATGAAACATGTATGTTAAAAGTTTAGCACACAATAGAAACTTTTATTCAGAAGTTCAATTCGATATTAAATTTATATGTGATTAATAAACAATTATTATAAACAATATATATATAATATATATATATATATATATATATATATATATATATATATATATATATATATCTGGAACACGTTATGAGAAATCAGCACCGTGACTCCCTGCTGCAGTCTATATTGCAAGGTAAAGTCAAAGGTAAGCGGGGACCCGGTAGAAGGAGAATATCATGGCTGCGGGATTTAAGAACATGGTTTAAGAAAACGTCAACGAAACTGTTTCGAGCCGTATCGAGCAAGGTTGTGATTGCCAATATGATTTCCAACATCCGAAACGGATAGGAACCAGAAGAAGAATAAACAATTGTGACTAAATATCGATTACAAATAGTGTTTAAATTTCACATACCAAGAGGAAACAGTTTCAGAACCTATTTGTTCATAAATTAGGTATTTTTCTTTAGTTTAAAGGCTGCAAGTAGGACCAACACATTCTGAAAACTGAACTTAAGAAAAAACTAATAGAACAACTTCCGTAGCCCAAATTGTTAAAAAACGAGGAGACGGGTTGTCTTCTTGCCGAACCCCTCTTTCAATACAAAAGGTCCCAGTATCTTCATTAAGTCTTACACAAGCTGTAGCATGCTGATAGATGTATCTGATGAGGGATATGTATCAGTAATCTATTCTAAATTGTGTTACAACTTGGAGCATATCACTTTGATTGACCGTCTCAATTGCTTTTATAAATTCGACAAAGACAAGTATCAGGGATCTATTATATTCAATGGGTTTTTCAATTAACGACTTGATGGTTTGCAAATGATGAATTGTTCCTTATCCAGCTCTAAATCCTGCTTGCTCGCAAGGTTGATAGAAGTCCAGTTTTAATGTCAACCGATTAGCTATTATCTTCATAAACAACTTTTAAACGTGAGATAACAAGCTTATAGATCCATAGTGCTTTAGCTCTGTTATATCTTTCTTTTTGTGCATGACTACTATAACAGCTTTATTCCACTGAGATGGTGTAATCTCTTTTGAAAGGCTTAAGTTATATAATTGTGTCAATGCTTTTAATACTGTCTTTCCTCCTGCTTTAACTGCCTCAATAACGATTTGGTCATCACCAGCTGCTGTATTGTTAAGAGTTCTTCGATTGTTATTTTTGGGATATTCTCTGAACCCACATTGTGAACTTTTCTCAACTTGGTGCCGTATTTCTTACCCCTTTCTCAATATAATTCTGTTTAAAATTCTTCAACTACCTTAATTATCTTATCTTTATCTGTTACCACTTTTCCATTTCGATCTGCGAGATTAACAATATTCTTCTTACGTAGCGCTTGACCCCTCTTCAGCACCTTTAAACTTTTATTTTCCTCGACAAACCGTTGTAATCTTTTTTGTGTTATATTGTCGTACGCCCTTTCTCACTGCTTTATTAATATCTTTATTAAGTTGTTGTAGTACGCTTGCATTCATATTGTTTTTGTTCTTAAGTTTTCTATGTGTCTCCATAAGTCTTTTTGTCTTCTGACTGACTTTTTCCTCCTTATCTCTCCGAGTATTTGTATTGCACTTTTTCTATGAGTTCTTAATAGCTTTTATTAAGTTATCATTTATATTTCGACATCCAAAACGTCTATATTTGTTGTCTCTAGACATTTCAGAATTTCCTCTTCGAAGGACATGTGTTTTCGATTGGATTACATCCTATTGGGTGTGTTTTTGTTATCATTTTGTATCTTTGTTTTTGGAGATTTGGAACGATCTTCGCTCTTACCATTCTATGACCACTTCCCACCGAACAGCTATTAAGAATTGTTACATCATGGACCATATCTTTGTTCTTGGTTAAGACAAAATCAATTTTATTTTTGGGTGACTCCATCTGGACTTTGCCCAGGTCCATTTTCTTTGGAGACTTTTTTTGAAAAATCTATTCATTGAAAAGAGGCCATTTCATTTTTAAACAATGCAAAAAAATAAAGTAAACCATACAATTAGAAATATTATTCCATTTTAAAATTATATCAAGTGCGGTTTCAAAGGAAAATATAGAAACATAAGGTAAATGTTATCTAACATCGCACTAACGATAAACATGAGGATGACAAACATAAATTATATACATCGGAATGGAAGATATACTTTTCAATTTAACCCAACAGTAGTTTTAAAGGATTTTAAACTAAGCGCAAAGAAGAAACAGGGAAAATATATAAACCGACAGTAGGTTAGGTTACGTGCAATATGAGTGTATGCTTAATCATCTTGCCACTCGACCTAAGAGGTCTCTTGTGACTAATCGATAGTACAGTAGGAAAATTCAGCTTATACAAAATAACTTCTAAAAATGGAGAAATATTAATTAAAATAAAATTAAAACATCTCAAACACAAAATGCTACTCTAACTACTACAACTGATCCAATAGACAATGAATACATTCCCCTAACGCAAAACATATTTTCATCGGCTTCTACACTATCGACTAAACCGGATATCCATATTTTACCATCTACTCATGTTACAGAAAGCACTGATTTTCAACAAATGTCCCACGATCATCCCTCAAACAAACGAAATCGCTCTGAAATTATAACCCCTCCACAAAATAATACTTATAAATACTACTTATTTACTAATAGTAAATAACCCCTTTTTAGATCCCAAATTAAAAAAGCCATGTCTTCAATCACAGACATAGGAACCATCAAAGTAATTGACGATATAAAAAATTCAGCTAGACGAATATATGAAGATACTTCAGTAAACCATTCAATATCTTATGAAACATTAGTAGATATACTGCAAAATGCTCATGGTACCCCAGACCCAGTAAGCTTAATAAAAACTTATACAGATGATCTAGAAAACCTATTGAAACTTTTCAATAGGTTTTCTATCAAATCAACTATATGAAAATTTATCAAATAGGAAATCAAAAAATAGATGCACTAGGCTTCGAAACAAAATACTTAAATCCATACAATGAGAAACTAACACCAAACACGATAATGATATTGTAAAAGGTATATTATAATGGCTTTCTTAATTATCCAGTGGAACCTACGAGGGTATTATACTCGCCTTGAGATATTACAACAGATGATTAAAAAACTTACTCCATCCATACTTTGTTTACACGAAACTCATTTTAAAAATACTAAAGTTCATAATATAAAACACTTCACATGCACATATAAAAATAGAGAAAATGTAGACCATGCTAGTGGTGGCGTAGCAATTACACTAATTCATCTATCGATGTAGAAATTCTTCAAATCAATACACAACTTGAAGTGGTCATAATTTCTATCAAAGGGCCTTTAAAAATGAATATATGCAATATATACGTTCCACCTACACAAATCTCAAGCAATAATGAAATATTAGATTTGATTAAACAAATACCTTCACCTCGTCTAATAGTTGCAGATTTTAATGCACATAAATACATATGGGGATCAAAACAAATTACCCCATTAGGTCATAGAATCGAAAAAATGTTAGACAATTTTCAGTTAAACCTACAAAATGATGAAAGAAATACTCATTTTGACATTTCTACTGGTAAATCCTCTGCCATAGACCTTTCAATATGTGATCCTGCATTATCAGCTACCTTATCTTGGAATGTACTTTCTGATTTAAATGATATTGACCACTTTTCGAGTTACATAATATTGATATTGCTCGTTACACAAAAAGGGAAACCAGTTGGAATGCAATAATTACCGCGGAATAACTCTCCCTAATACAGCATACAAGATATTGTCAAATATTTTGCACGAGAGATTAAAGCCTTATACTGAAATGTTTCTAGGAGAATATCAGGCAGGACTCAGGCGTGGACGTTTAACCATTAACCAGATATTTACACTACGGCAAATCCTCGAAAAGCGCAAGAGTTTAACATAGATATGTATAATATTTTTGTCGATTTTAAAGCGGCATATGACAGTGTCTTAAGACCAAGTCTTTACAACGCTATGAATGAGTTAGGAATTCCAAAAAAACTCATATGTTTGATAAAAGTGACAATGGCGGATATGCTATCAGCAGTAAAAATTTAAAACGACTCGTCAACCCCATTTCAAATACATAGAGGGTGAAACGAATAAAATGTGTGAATTGACAAAGTTCAGAAGAACTGAAAGAGAAGTGATGAAAAAAAAAATACTAAAAATAGGGCTAAGCTCAGAGGAACAAATTTAAATGGCCAAAGAGACACTAAATCTCAAGTGAGTGTTCGGGCTAGCTTCAATGCACTGGATTGTGGCTTTAAAGATTTAAACAGATAGCAAGGATACTGAGCTAATGAGACAAGAAACGAAATGAGACCTGGTAATATCAAACGTGATACAACTAAAGAAGGTCACTGGGAATAAATTTATAGAAAGAGAACAATAAGAAGAGAAAAGAAGGGCGCCAACTCAACGATAGTTGAGATTTTGAAGTAACAAATGAATCTGGAGGTAATACTCTGAAATACAAAAATACTAAATATTAATCTTGTTTTGCTATGTTATATACTGGTTAGTAGAACTGAAATAAAACTCAAAATAGCAACAATAAATATATTTATAAACAAATGTATATAGGTATATGTGTATAAACAATTTACATATAATGCAAAGCCAAATAACAGTGGTAGTGGATGGTGTACAGATACAATAGGACCTAATAGCCCCTCAACAAATGAATAGTCACTACCACTGGCCAAATAAAATATGAAATATTAGTATACAACAAGAATAGTCCGTAGGGTAGCCAAAGTCTTAAAACAAAAAGGTAGTCATTTAAATTTAAATTAGTTCTACTAAAATGAGGTACTAATGACAATATTGTAAAGATATCAAACTTGATAAATCTCTATTACAATTATATTAAATATATATATTACATTCAAAAAAATGAGTTGTTCCATACTCATTATATAATATTTAAAAACAAACCACATTAAATTTATGTCCCTCTTAATATCAAATTGTATTATATTAACAAAAATATTATATCCAAAAAAAAGTGAGTTTGGTCAGACTCTCTAAATCCTAGTTAAAACCTAATAACACATGAAGTGTCCCTTTTTCCTCCCGAATATTTTATAATTAAATTATCAAAAAAAAATTATCATAAAGGTATTCACCTTATCATATGCATATGATCAGTTAACAGTAAATATAAAGTAATACGTAATACAAAAGGTCAAATAGTTAAACGACTTATCTTTACAGCACTATAAGTCCATAGGAAAAACTCCTCTTGGCACGGCTACATCAGTTTGTGGCTGTAAAGACGAATCCTGGTCACAAAAGCCACAACCAGTCACTGGTCTCTGGGTGACAGCAAAATCCACGGGTTTGCTAACTATGTATCTAAGGATTCTGTTACTAGTATCCTTGAGGGAATATTCTCAAGAGAATATCCTCAAGTAAAGTGAAATTAATATTTTCACGTGACGGAATATGGAGCTCGCAGCACGCCAACTCTTCCTTTTTATATGGAACTCTTATAAATGAATATTGATTTTATTATACAAAATTTACTTATTATTATTTTTATTAATGAATTATATTCTTCCCCAAATTATCTTCCTTGCTCCAATTCCGTCACTTTGAAGGTGAACAATTTCACCGGTTGACGTGTCTGCAATCAGTTCTGACCAAAACTACCCGCTTCGCTTCCGCACAAAATCGATCTTCCTTTCAAAGCGATAACAGCGCGTGTGGGGGAAAATGTCGATTCAAAATCGATCGTAGGCGGGTAATAAAAATTTCTTGAGGGGTTTAAATTGGACTAGTCAGTAGCGTAAACGCTACATTCTCCCTCATCTCCAGCAAAAAAAAAAAAGGAACTTTTTTTTTTTGTGGCAGAACGATCTAACGCTGGGTCGACAATGAACGTTGATACGTTAAAATTGAACATTTTCCTCACCAGTCAACCATTTGCTCAGGAATTGGAACAAAATCAAGGACGAAATAAAAATATGGAACGAAGAATATGAGACGAAGTCATACATTTTTTTTTAATGCGATAATGTATGTTAATTTAGTATAAACCAAAGATTAAAAAAAAATATACATTTTAAGTTTAATTCTATAACATTACAGATCAAGTTAACTTTTAACACTACTTATCTACATTCTCAAGTATTAGTAAAAACAACCATCGTTAAAACTACATTATATATGTGTATTAACAACCCCTAACACAATATCTCCAAGAACCATTCATAACAACGAAATTCAAACAAAGTCCTATGAACTTTACCCAACGTTGACACTAGAGCGACCCGATTCTATTCGTCACCATAGAGTTCAATGAGGGCCTAATTACTCAGAACTAGTTGAAACTACAAACCTAAACATATATATGGTTCGGGATATCAACAACAAGGTAAAAGATAATTCAATACACCTACTTGATTTAGCAGCGGTAGGAAAACACACAATCGGTAAAGGCACAAGCCTAGATACTAGCAAGCCCACTATACTCATGGTATAGGGTATGCTAAAAAAAAGGTAAGTAAGATAAATGCAATCCCAACTCATAGTAAAGGATATGCACAAAAGGTAAAAGATAATTGCACGTCCAGATCTACTCATGGTAGACGGATATGCACAAAACTCACTTCTACCAGCTATACACTTGGTAGAAGGAAAGATAAAAGAGATCCTAACTGTAATACCTAAACTGTACTATTGACGTGTTCCAATTCTATACTCACGACAAGAACAGTAAAGGACAGATTTTTAGGACTCTATAATCAAGATAAAGATAAGGTATATATTCATAAGATATAGATAAGAAAGAAACTTATCCAGGTAAAGGTAAAGATAATTAACTTCAGGTAAAGGTACGAGATAAACTCAATTAAGGTAAAGATACAGATACGCTCAAGGTAAAGGTACGAGATAAACTCAGTCAAGGTACGAGACAAACTGAAGGTAAAGATACGAAATAAACTCCATTACAGGTATGAGATAAACTCCATAAAGGTAAAGATAACCTCACTTTAGGTACAGATAAAGATAACTCCCATCTACCAATCCATATGACTAGTAGGGAGACAGGTAAACAAACTGTATACAATAAGATATGTTAAAAAAATCAAATACTTTCAAAGGTAATAACATAGGAGATAACAAACTAAGTTAAACAGACTTACTGCTGAATATCAGAACGATCCAATTCTAAATGACACATTCTAATTTCAACCTAAGAGACACTCAAGGAACAACTAATATGTATTGATATGTTTCTGAGCCAAGTGAGGGCACACATTCAGGGTGATCAATCCTGAACCCACGCTAAAACACCGACACAGTAAGTGAATATGAATGCATAAGCTTTATGGCCATAGTCTACGTACGAGCCTATGCAAACATCAATAAAGAAAATGTTTAAAGTGTTTTCCTAATTATCTCTGTAAACATCTATTTAACTCAGAACTCAAGATGGGGAAATTCCATATATCCATCCTGTACTCCTATGATATGCAGTTGGACTTTTGAGAGAAAACAAACAACAAAATTAGCAAGTCCATAAACCAAGATAATAACCAACATTAAGATAAGATAAAAAAAAAAATAGAAGGCAAAATAGCACAACATCTTATGGGTTTTTTGCCAGGTAAACAAAATAGACAATCAGATCTTAAACAACCAAACTGGAACAGAAGTGATAAGGGACCAGTTAATCTTCATCTGAAGATGAAGAATCCGAATTATCTGACAAGTTATGTGGACCTACTGTCTTATCCTCCAGTAAGTCTTTGACATGAAACCTTCCTAGTTTCCTACCAGTAGAAGTTTCCTTCAGCTCGTAAATTAAAGGAGAAATAACTTTAATAACCGTACAAGGTATGTACTTCTGACATAACTTAGCAGATTGGAAGTTCAATTTATCAGACTTGACAAAGTTCCTCTTTAAAACAGAATCTCCAACTCTGAAAGATAAGGCTCGCTTTCTCAGGTCATACTGGCATTTATTTCTAGCATAAGATGCTTTCAACCGTTTGCGAACATCCACATAAATATCAGGAAGATGCTGAATATCTTCTAACGCGATGTAACTTATCTGATATTGTAGGAAAGTTATTGGCATTCTCTGAAATCTTACCAAAATAATCACCAGAAAGAGGGACATGACGACCAAACATCAAATAAGATGGAGGACATTTGGTTATTTCGTGAGAAGAAGTCCTGATCGCTTGTACTATAGAGTGGATATGAGTATCCCAAGCTCTCTGATCAGGAAAAGAATAAGATCGTAAAGCGGTCACGATTGATTTGTTCACTCTTTCGGTATGGTTGACTTGTGGATGATAGTTCGCATTGTACCAGATCTTTTGGACATTGTATTTAGCCATGAGATCGCGAAAAGCCTTAGCTGTGAACTGAGGTCCATTATCGCAAGACATGATCTGGGGAACACCATAAATTAAGAAAACCTCATTCTCGAGGTATTTAATAATAGAAGAAGTAGTTGCCTTCGACATGGTATGGACCAAAGGAAATTTAGTAAAATAATCAACAACTACTAAAGCATATTGGGAACCTTTATAGGACCTAGGGTACGGACCAATGAGATCTAAAGATATCAGTTGAAATGGAAAATCAATCCGTCGATAATTACCCATTAAACCTGGTTGGGGAAGATTTGTCGGTTTGCATGTAGCACAGATTTTGCATTTCGCGATATAGCTACGTACAGTTTGACGCATCTTCGGCCAGTAATAGAGTTCCGATATACGACGGAGAGTTTTGTAAAAACCAAAATGGGCTGCAGTAGGATGGTCATGAAAAGTGGCCAACACCTCTGCTCTATTAGGAGTTGGAACGACTATCTTCCAATCCGACATTCCAGTAAGGGCATCCATGGAACTTAAGACATGTTTATACAAAACACCATGTTCAACTTTAAAATCAGGGAATTTACCTGGTACATTCTGTACATCATACAACATTTTTCGATACCAGTCATCTGGTTGTAAGGAAGATAAGTCTAACAAATTAATATCGAAAGTTCTAGAGAGTGCATCAGCGACTACTACACCTGAAGCTTTACGATGAACAATTTTATAATCGTATTGTGCCAATTTTAAAATCCACCTAGCCAAACGAGGAGATGGGTTCTTCATACTTTGTAACCACACCAAACTACTATGGTCAGTTATGACCGTAAACGAACGACCTTCAAGAAAATATCTAAAATGTTCAATACCCGTAATTATAGCTAACAACTCTTTTTCAGTTGTAGTATAATTTTTCTGGGCTTTATTTAATTTCTTGCTGGTGTAGGCTATAGGGTGTTCTTCTCCATCAACAATTTGATAGAGTACCCCACCAGATGCTGTGTTTGAGCAATCTGTCATCAGATAAAAAGGCTTAGTAAAATCTGGGGCTACCATAACAGGAGAATTTGTGAGAGCCTCCTTGATTTTAATGAAAGCTTCATTAGCCTCAGGAGTCCACACAATATTTTGTCCCTTTTTTCGATTTTGAAGTAAATCTGTGATAGGAGACAACAAGGTAGAATAAGACTTGACAAATTTTTTATAATAACCCACCATTCCTAACAATCGACGGACCTGAGTGGTATTTTTAGGCACAGGAAAATCACGAATAGCTGATACCTTATCGGGATCAGTACGAAGACCCTGAGAATCTACAACATATCCTAAAAACTTAATAGACTCACGACAAAAGCTACTTTTATCTAAGTTAATAGTCAAATTTGCGTCTTTTAAACGCTGAAACAACTGCTGCAATACAGAGATATGAGTTTCGAAATCGGGAGTAATGACAAGAATGTCATCAAGATAGTATTGGCAAAATGGATCTAAAGCAGGACCAATTACCAAATCCATTAACCGACACATAGTCTGTGGAGCAGACACAAGACCAAAAGGCATTGTAGTGAATTGGTACAATCCTTTTCCATTGACCGCAAAGGCAGTGAGCTTTTTACTCTCTTCGCTGAGAGGAATCTGTAAAAACGCCTTCTTCAAGTCAATAGATGAAATGAATTTAGCATTCTGTAACTTACTCAGGATGATATCTATACGAGGTATAGGATACGCATCTCTGTTCACAGTTATACTGTTAAGTTTACGTCCGTCAAAACAGACACGAAAAGTCCCATCTTTCTTTTTTGTCAGCCACAAAGGACTACAAAAAGAAGAAGTACTGGGCTCAATAATACCTAACTTAAGCATTTCATCTACCTCCTTTACTAGGCTTTCATGCCAGGCTTGAGGCAAGGGATATTGATATTGCCTGAAGGGCTTGGACGAACCCACATCAATGTGATGTTCGATGAGATGAGTTCTACCCAACTTATTTTTCGCAGATATAGAAGAGAATGATTTGATGACATTATCTAACTTTTCTAATTCATGAGCATTAAGTCGACTCATATCTTTAACCGCATTGACACAAGAGATATTAAATGAAGAAACAGATAGGGAAAATTCAGGAAAATTTAACTCACTATTAAAAGTTTTCAGAAAATCCATACCTAGGATGACTGAATTCTTAACTGACGGAATAACAAAGAATGTAACCATTCTTTTACAAAAACTAACACAAATCTCAGTAGTGAATTGACCTAAAATTGGTTGAACTTGACCATCAGCTGTAGTCACTTGCAAACTTTGATCTATTCCTATATTTACATTGGAATTCTGGAGAAATTCCATACCGAGAGAACCTAAAATAGAGATATTGGAACCTGTGTCCAGTAAAGCTAAACAAGAATGTCCTAAGATAGATATTTCAAGATATGGACGATTATCCTTGTTTTTTCGAACCAACAATGAGTTTATATCTAAATCAACAAACGAAGACAAGGGATTACAGGAAGAAACTACAGAAGAATTACGGTGCTCGTGCTCAACTAACGTTGTCCTCTCTTCGGTTGGTATTTGCCGTTCTGTGGTCTTTTGTCTTTCGGTGGAGGGTGAGATGTTTGGCTTGTGGAAGCTTGGGCATCCAGACTCGAGAAACTGGTTCCTTGGTTTTGAGGAGTTTGGACAGTGTTTGTATTCCCTGTATTTTGACGAGGAGTAGGAGCCAGGGCCAACCCACCCCTTCTGTCGTTTCCCGAACAGAATTGGCATTCAAATTTGCGTACACCTTGACGTCCACATCCATAACAAAACCGAATTCTAGGTTCAGAACATTCATAATAACCATGTCCTGACTGACGACAATTCCAACAGGTAAGCTTCGAATTAAAAGAAGAGACATTACCAGACCGAGAATAATTAGGCCTACCAGAATAGGATGAGTCATTATTTCTGAAATTCTGATGAATAGGAGCTCTAGACACGCTGTCAGAAGACCATGACAAAACTTCTTCCAGCTTCTTACATTTTTCAGTAAGATCAGCAATCGAGGGAATATCTGTAAGTGCCAGACTAGAATGGTACGATGGCAACAAGTTTTCTTAATAATCCTGACAATATGAGGTTCAGAAAGAGGAGTCTCCAGACGTTTACACATACTAACAATCTCATTAATAAAAATTGTAACTTTCTCCTGTGGAGCTTGTTTACGAGACTTGATTTCGTCAAGGAGATTATCCTCATAATTATATGGAAGAAAATCTGATCTGAGTTTGGCAACTAACTCTTGCCAAGAAGCAAAACTACCTCGGTTATTGAGGTACCAAGTAAAAGCTGAATCTTTAAATAAATCGGCAGCAGAAGAGTAACACTCTTCCTCACTGTTACCACGTGCTATACGCAGACATTCTACCTTCTCTAAGAAACTAACAACGTTTTCATTATCTTGACCTGAAAAATGTACACCCCATTTATGAATAGGAGCAGACTTAACAAAAGGAAACGAGTTGACTGGAACACTAGCATTATGAGGAGTTGACTGTGCCTGGGGAATCACTTTACAATCAAGTTCACCTTCCAGAATCAAAACTCTGAAATTAAGAGACCTCTTCACTTCCTCCTCTTCCTCTGTTGTAGCTTCTAACAGATGGATTCTAGCTGCAACATGACCTAACCGAGAAGTATAACGAGCATAGGCAGTATCACTAGAAGAACCAACAAAAGAATTAATTTTGACCACCAGATCTGCAAGAGTAACCTCTATTTCAGCAATCTCATCCTTAAAATTAAGATGGGAAGCTGACAGAACAGCGAAACTCCGATTGGATGAAGTTTGCTTCAATGCACCACGCAACACTACCCTTTTCCTTTCCACCGTTGTCAAAGATGGATCGTTTAAGTGACGGACTCTCAACTCATACTCTAATTCAGGAGCTAACAGATGCTCTACCTTGAACGCAGACATATTACACAACAGAAATATACAAGAGAATGAGTAAAAGTAGGTAAAGTTTAACTTACTCTCTGTCCTCAAATTAATATTCTGAAGGGATACCTATACCAGTAATGTTTAATTGTTTTGGTCCAGTTATGAAATCCAATGACATATACTGCTACAACACCCTAAGGAACCTAAAATTTCAAAACTGTTATTTCGAGGTAGTGACTCAACTTATTGACTACTCCGGACTTGTAAAATATGTGAAATAGTTAACTTTAGTTATTAAAATTTTTAATTAATTTATTATTAATCTAAAATTGTTATTTAATCAATCAAAAACAAAGCAATTTATTCAGTCTACACAGTATATAGCAAAAACAAGTCAATTTAAGATATAGATATAAGGTAATGTCCAAAAAAAAATTGAAAAACAAAACTAAACGTTAAAATGAATATCTAAAAGCACAACCAGTGAAAACCACAACAACCCAAGATCAAAATCAAAAGTTAAAGGAGATATATATATATATATATATATATATATATATATATATATATATATATATATATATATACATACATACATATACACATATATACATATATATATATACATATATACAATATATAACATACATACATATAACATATACATATATACACATATATATTTTAAGGCAGAAGTGGAAAAGAAGCCACACGTTGGGTCTAGCCAATTGAAACGAATAAAATGTGTGAATTGACAAAGTTCAGAAGAACTGAAAGAGAAGTGATGAAAAAAAAATACTAAAAATAGGGCTAAGCTCAGAGGAACAAATTTAAATGGCCAAAGAGACACTAAATCTCAAGTGAGTGTTCGGGCTAGCTTCAATGCACTGGATTGTGGCTTTAAAGATTTAAACAGATAGCAAGGATACTGAGCTAATGAGACAAGAAACGAAATGAGACCTGGTAATATCAAACGTGATACAACTAAAGAAGGTCACTGGGAATAAATTTATAGAAAGAGAACAATAAGAAGAGAAAAGAAGGGCGCCAACTCAACGATAGTTGAGATTTTGAAGTAACAAATGAATCTGGAGGTAATACTCTGAAATACAAAAATACTAAATATTAATCTTGTTTTGCTATGTTATATACTGGTTAGTAGAACTGAAATAAAACTCAAAATAGCAACAATAAATATATTTATAAACAAATGTATATAGGTATATGTGTATAAACAATTTACATATAATGCAAAGCCAAATAACAGTGGTAGTGGATGGTGTACAGATACAATAGGACCTAATAGCCCCTCAACAAATGAATAGTCACTACCACTGGCCAAATAAAATATGAAATATTAGTATACAACAAGAATAGTCCGTAGGGTAGCCAAAGTCTTAAAACAAAAAGGTAGTCATTTAAATTTAAATTAGTTCTACTAAAATGAGGTACTAATGACAATATTGTAAAGATATCAAACTTGATAAATCTCTATTACAATTATATTAAATATATATATTACATCCAAAAAAATGAGTTGTTCCATACTCATTATATAATATTTAAAAACAAACCACATTAAATTTATGTCCCTCTTAATATCAAATTGTATTATATTAACAAAAATATTATATCCAAAAAAAGTGAGTTTGGTCAGACTCTCTAAATCCTAGTTAAAACCTAATAACACATGAAGTGTCCCTTTTTCCTCCCGAATATTTTATAATTAAATTATCAAAAAAAAATTATCATAAAGGTATTCACCTATCATATGCATATGATCAGTTAACAGTAAATATAAAGTAATACGTAATACAAAAGGTCAAATAGTTAAACGACTTATCTTTACAGCACTATAAGTCCATAGGAAAAACTCCTCTTGGCACGGCTACATCAGTTTGTGGCTGTAAAGACGAATCCTGGTCACAAAAGCCACAACCAGTCACTGGTCTCTGGGTGACAGCAAAATCCACGGGTTTGCTAACTATGTATCTAAGGATTCTGTTACTAGTATCCTTGAGGGAATATTCTCAAGAGAATATCCTCAAGTAAAGTGAAATTAATATTTTCACGTGACGGAATATGGAGCTCGCAGCACGCCAACTCTTCCTTTTTATATGGAACTCTTATAAATGAATATTGATTTTATTATACAAAATTTACTTATTATTATTTTTATTAATGAATTATATTCTTCCCCAAATTATCTTCCTTGCTCCAATTCCGTCACTTTGAAGGTGAACAATTTCACCGGTTGACGTGTCTGCAATCAGTTCTGACCAAAACTACCCGCTTCGCTTCCGCACAAAATCGATCTTCCTTTCAAAGCGATAACAGCGCGTGTGGGGGAAAATGTCGATTCAAAATCGATCGTAGGCGGGTAATAAAAATTTCTTGAGGGGTTTAAATTGGACTAGTCAGTAACGTAAACGCTACAAGGGTTGAGGCAGGGAGATGCGATGGCGTGTCAGCTTTTTAACCCTTAACTGGTGAACATGCGTCTCACAGACTCCGCACGTTTATTAACGCGTCTGCGCTTCTCGCCACAAATACGTAGCAACCTGTAATAGGGTGTACCTTCCTAGCTTTTAGAGTATATTCGAACGTGTTAATGAGAGGTACCTCGCTCGTCCCGTTTTCGAAATATTTACGTCGCGGAGTCTTCTAGACGCAAGGTCACCATTGGTGTTATTTTAATATGGATAGTTCTCGTAAAGCTGTAAGCGTATTAGACGATGATTTCAAAGAAGTGTGCACAAAATGGTATAATGAGGCGAACAGTGACATTAGTGACGATGACGTGGAAGAAGGAAATTATATAGAAAGTGATCATTTTACGAACAGTGAACAAGAACTAAGTGAAAATGAACAGCAACAAGACTCAGAAATGATATCTAGCGAAGATGAAGAAGAGTGTGCCAATTCCAGCAATTATTACTATGGAAAGAATAGGCATAAGTGGAATAAAAAGGAGCCAACTAGAAACGTCCGTACGCCTGCTCACAATATTGTTGTACTCCCATCAATCCGTTCAAAAGTAGAAAAGTCAATGAGTCCCATTTATTATTTTAATAAATTGTTTTCACCAGATATGTATAGTCTTGTTGTTAAGAGAACTAACGAAAAACTCGTAACTTTTCGGCCAACATATCAACAATATAAAAAAATCTGAGTTGGCTGATACTGATGAAATAGAATTGAGAGCTTTCTTGGGACTGCTTCTTTATACTTTTATTTATAAATCAAATCATGAGGATATACGAAGTTTGTTTGCTACGAACGGGAAAGGACGGTCTATATTTAGAGCAGTTATGTCGCAGAAAACGTTTCCTGACCCTGATGGCCGCCTTAAGGTTTGACGATGCCTCGGACCGAGAACAAAGAGCAAGGGATAATTCAGCTGCTGCTATCCAAGAATTCTTTGACTGATTTGTACGCAATTCAAAAGATGCATATACGGTTGGGAAAAATGTGTGTGTAGACGAAATGCTAGTAGGCTTTAGACGCAGATGTCGCTTTAAAATGTATATTCTCAGCAAACCCTGTAAATATGGGATAAAAATCTTATGTATGACTGATGCACGAACTGGGTATTTACATATGCTTACATTTATGCTGGGAAAGGTTCAGATGGATTTAGCCTCACTAATGAAGAAAGAAGAATGAGCATACCTACTCAAGCAGTTATAAGATTAGTCAAACATCTTTACAATACTAATAGAAATGTCACTGGCGATAACTGGTTTAGTTCCGTTGATTTAGTACATCATCTACAACAACATAAACTCACTAACGTTGGCACAATGCGAAGAAATAAAAAAGAAATTTCTCCACAGTTCCTTCTTCGACCAAATCGTAATGAAAGCGACACTTTGTATGGATTTACCAAAGACCTAACACTTTTATCCCGTACAACTAAGAAAAATAAAGCTGTGATATTAATTTATTTCGCGCACCATTCCATAGAAGTAGATGCAGATAATGGACTACCAGAAATAAATTCTTTTTACAACTTGACCAAAGGGGGTGTAGACGCGATGGATGAAAAGTGTGTAAAATATTCCTGTAGCCGCAGAACACGTAGATGGCTCATGGCTATTTTTTATAAAATAGTAGACATATGTGGAGTAAATTCATACATTATGTTTACTTCGATTCCCGAAAATAATTGGACTAGATTCAAATTTATAGAATCCCCGGCCGATGAACTCGTTTTCTCACATTTGCATAGAAGGTATGAAATGCCAACATTACAAAGGCAGCTGAAAGAACTGATCGGAAGTATCCTTGATATTCCCGAAAATAAGGCTAACGAAGAAGAAAAGCTTGAAATAAGAAAATATTGCTACATATGTCCATCCAAATTAAGAAGAAAGACTGCATATTTATGCACAATTTGTCAAAAACCCATATGTTTGCAATGTTCTCGAAAAATTTGTATAAATTGTACCAGGGCAGAATAGATTTTTAACGTTTTTAGTGATTTGCAGGTTTTGTGCAGAATTGCAATTATGTTGTTTTTAACAATTTTTTATGTAAAATGTACCTATTTTTAAACATACATATATTATATTTGTTTGTATATGTTTAATTTTTTTTGGAATATGACTTTAAAAATTTTGTTTTATAAAACATGTTACCATTTTTTCTGTTTTTGTTATAAGTCTTACAGTTTGATTTTTTTCTTTTTCACTAAATAAAAATGACATTACAATATTGTTTTATTATTAAAAACTGTTTTATTGCATTTTTGAGGTGCCAGTTTTGCAAAAACAGCTTTTTTGGCCAGGAGTCTGTCAGACTCATGGTCACCATGTATGTAATTAAAAGTAGGGTCACCAGTTAAGGGTTAATGTCGCCTTAGAAAAAGTTGTACGAGACGCTAATTTAGATAGCAGGGGAACAATATTTAATAGATCAGTCCAAATTCTAGCATATGCAGACGTGGACATTATAACAAGAACTAGGGCGAGAACTGCGGAAATCCTAACCGAGCTAGTAGAAGTAGCAGAACGAATGGGGTTACATATAAATAAAAATAAAACCAAATTCATGGCGACTAACACAAACACAAGAGCTGGAAATGTTGGCACAAATTTAATCATCAATGACCAAAACTTCGAAGCAGTCAAAGAGTTCATATATCTAGGGACATCGGTTAACCCCAATAATAACACATCCGAGAAAATAAAAAGGCGAATAATAATTGCAAACAGGTGTTATTATGGTCTATCAAAGTACTTAGCTAACAAACGTCTGTCTCAAAAAACTCGTATAAGGCTGTATAGAACACTGATAGTCCCGTTCTCACATACGGATCAGAGGTATGGACGCTAACGAAAACAGATGAATCCGCTCTATCCATTTTTGAAAGAAAGGTGCTACGCAAGATATTTGGAGCGGTCTGTGAGAACGGAATATGGAGGCGTAGATATAACTTCGAACTGCAGAATATCTACAAGCATACGTTTGGTATTGTTCTGAAGCTATTTTCTTGTGGCATTGTAAATTAATTACTATTTGTAACTGGGAATAAGCCACATTCAAGATAAAAATACATTTATTGACGTTTCAATTTCCAATTCGGAAATCGTTCTCAAAATACAAATAGTAAATTAAACAAATTTTGTTTTTTGTTACATAGTGAAAAAATTCTTCTGATAATTTAATTTTATCTGACTCATTTATATTGACAATTCAGACATACATTATGCATTTTAAAGTAGACGACTTTAAAATGATATTGCCAATATTGTTGAGTTGCGCTCCTGGGACGACTTTACTTATAAGATAGTTCATTCGATTACATGAAATCAACTTTAACTTGAGAATATCCGTCAGAAAAAATCATAGCATGTAATTCGTCTTTAAAAAGATAAACACATGACATGATGACAGTAAAATTCTCCTGTTAGTGATTCCATAGTAAATTATGAGGGAAAAACCAGGAAAAAAACCTCATAATACTATCCCGACATTGTAAGTATTTGTTCGTGAATTTAGTTTACCTTCAACAAACATCAAAATTCTGATTTTATGTTACGTTATTTAAAAAACATAAATGATGTATCCTCTATATGTTACTGACTTACTAATACTGTATTTTCTTATTAATAACTTCCTCTTTCAATATTGGTAACCAGATCCTACTACATTCTGCCGAGGAATTTGCGACACAATTGGCCTCATTTAGCATAATTAGAGCCGCTTCTTTGATTTTTCTTTTTTTACCATCCGTTTCTTTTAGGACTATATTTGAATTATTCCATTTTCTAACGAAAATTCGTTCTTGGAGGAGAAACATTTGTTAACATCTGTTTTATTAAAAAATGATTATCCTTTATCGTTTATAAATAAGGAATTTTCAACAATCGATCGAATAGAACAGAACAACTTAGAACGAGATCCTACAGCATACACAAGGAATAATATGAGGAAAATAACAATACCGTACATAAAAGGATTATCAGAAAAACTTAAAAGGATAGGAACTAAATTCAACATTTCAACAACATTCAAAACAACAAACACTTTGAGATCTATTTTGTCCAAAACCAAACCTAACAATGAACAAGAAAGGACAAAGAATTGCATTTATAAAATACCTTGTGAATGCGATCAGTTTTATTTAGGTGAATCATCAAGGCCATTAAATGTTAGAATAAGTGAACATCAATCTTATATTAAAAATAGAGAATTTGATAGATCTCAAATATGTAAACACGCATGGGATAATGAACATAGAGTTCAATGGAATAATTCAAATATAGTCCTAAAAGAAACGGATGGTAAAAAAAGAAAAATCAAAGAAGCGGCTCTAATTATGCTAAATGAGGCCAATTGTGTCGCAAATTCCTCGGCAGAATGTAGTAGGATCTGGTTACCAATATTGAAAGAGGAAGTTATTAATAAGAAAATACCAGTATTAGTAAGTCAGTAACATATAGAGGATACATCATTTATGTTTTTTAAATAACGTAACATAAAATCAGAATTTTGATGTTTGTTGAAGGTAAACTAAATTCACGAACAAATACTTACAATGTCGGGATAGTATTATGAGGTTTTTTTCCTGGTTTTTCCCTCATAATTTACTATGGAATCACTAACAGGAGAATTTTACTGTCATCATGTCATGTGTTTATCTTTTTAAAGACGAATTACATGCTATGATTTTTTCTGACGGATATTCTCAAGTTAAAGTTGATTTCATGTAATCGAATGAACTATCTTATAAGTAAAGTCGTCCCAGGAGCGCAACTCAACAATATTGGCAATATCATTTTAAAGTCGTCTACTTTAAAATGCATAATGTATGTCTGAATTGTCAATATAAATGAGTCAGATAAAATTAAATTATCAGAAGAATTTTTTCACTATGTAACAAAAAACAAAATTTGTTTAATTTACTATTTGTATTTTGAGAACGATTTCCGAATTGGAAATTGAAACGTCAATAAATGTATTTTTATCTTGAATGTGGCTTATTTCCAGTTATAAATAGTAATTAACATACGTTTGGTGGTAAAGATATTACCACTATAATTAAGCGAAACCGCCTGCAGTGGGCAGGACATGTAGCCCGGGCCCCTGAATCGAACATGATAAAAAAGATTCTAACAGCGCAACCTGTGGGAATGAGACGACGGGGTAGACCAAAGCTGAGGTGGATGGATGGGGTAACACAAGATGTGGAGAAGATCGGAGTCGGCAACTGGAAAATTCAAGCAAGGGACAGAACAGAATGGCGTAGAAAGCTTGAGAAGGTCGAGGCCTCTAAGGGCTGTAGCACCAAGATGATGATGATGATAATGACTTCAATATAAATCAAAAATACTTTACAGGCAATATTAAGTGACGGAACTGATATAATATATATACAGTGGAACCTCGATTAACCGTCTCTCTATTAACCGTCACCTCTGTTAACCGTCATGGTCCATACATAAGTTATATTGACAACATAAGTAAAAATTTAGTCACCAATTCATTTTGTTTGCAAAAAATTTTCCACCAAAGACGATTCTCATTTTGGACAAGGTACCCGCCCATTCTAAAGCCGGTATGCTGCGGAGTGACAATAAAAATATTACGTACTCTTTTCTGCCTGCGAATACATCATTGATACAACATTGATACATTGATGGATCATTCGGTCATTACAACATTCAAAAGAAGATACAGAACAAAACTTATTCAAAACCTAGTTATGGAAGAGTAATTTAAAACACGCGGTCGACAATGCTGTGGATGCTTGGGCCCGATGTTTCGGAAGTGCCGCTGAAAAGAGCGTGGAATAAGTTATGGCCTTAAATGAAGTTTGAATCAACTGTTTTGTTTTCGTTCTCTAAAGATGACATAAACGAATGGTTAATTTGTTGAGAACGCAAACGGCTATTGCTGACAGATGATGAAATCGTTGAAATGGCGACAGAGGCGGACGAAACTGATTCAGAAGCTGACAGAGACTTTGATAGTGGCGATATTGATGCTATTACAACTCACATAGACTTGCGTAAAGAAGCTAGAGGAACTGCATCGCACATACAACAATTCATCAAATGGTATTCTCGGCAAGAAGAAGCAAACAAGGTAGATTTGATAATTCTACGTCGATTAAGAAATTCAGCTGTTGCAAAATGTGAAATAACAATAAAACAAACAAAAGGATTCGGCTGTATTCCTCTTACATTGTCAAATAAAACATACAAATAAAATTTGAGAGTTATACTCTGAATTTTTTTTAATGTTCTGTTAACCGTCTTTTCGATTATCCGTCATACCCTTGGTCCGGTGCCCTGACGGATAATCGAGGTTCCACTGTATATGTATTATATATATATATATATATATATATATATATATATATATATTATATATATATATATATATATATTATATATATGTACTAAATAAATTGTAACTTTAAATTGTACAACGCCAATGACCCTATATGGTTGAGGTATAAATAAATTAAAAAAAAATAAAAATAAATAAAAAAAAGAAAAAAAAAGGGAAAATTCTCAGAACCCAAGAAATTTTATAGCTGATACATGCTGATAATATAGACTTACTAATACAGCTTTTTATCAAAATATAATCAAGCAGGAAAAGTATGGAGAAATTGAGTTATAAAAGTATATAATAAGTAAATAGAACAAACCTCAATATGTAAAACTAGGTATAAATCCTCTCTCATACATATCATACCTACGGATAGGAGCAACCAATCCTGCCTTCAGTCATATTCTAAGCTTCCGAAGACAAATTTTAGTTTCACCTTTTCCAGACAACTTTGTACTACCTGAATATTTTATCATTCAGTTGGAACAAACATCATACCGCATGAAACATGTTTCAATGCAAATTAACCGGACACCAGGCAGCTACTTGTCCAAATAGTTCACCTTCTAACCATCCTCACAATGATAGAACAATGCAAACAGAAATAAGATAAAATTCATCAATAAATCATACTCAACAAGATAATCGACAAACTACTCCTACAATCTCAAATACCACTCCCTCCACACTTACTACGTCATCTCAAACCACATTGCAAGCAGTAGCAATCCCAAATTTATTAATAAACCAAACCCAACAATGCTCACTTCAAAATACATCTATACATTTGACCATTTCTTCAGTTAACGCTACAATCGCAACACGTACACCGTCTGAGCCATCCTCCAATACCCAAAAACATAAATCAACCTCACCCGAAACAAGTTAACACTTACCTCCAAATAAAAATACACATATGAATTCTCACGAACCCCAGATAACTTCTAACAAAACAACCGGAAAAACAACCCTAGAAGATGCATCACACCACCCACCGAAGAAAATTTATGCAAGAAAGGGAAAAGCAATTGTTAAGCTTCGATCAAGTAGTGGATCTATTCGAAAATATACAAGGATCAAAAGACATAATCAGCGTAACAAAATTGTACTTAGAAGACTCTCATGCACTTATAACGTTTCTAACGGAATTACATCCGTACAACATCGACAAAAGAATGAAAACCAAAAGCACCAAATTAATATGAAAACTTGGCAAACACATAGATTTACTTCCTGCAGTAAAAACTTCATTGTCAGAAGAAGATTCCGACTCATCGGTAAATAATTCCCATAAAGAATAATTAAATTGACTTCTCTGATTAAATGGAACTTAAATGGGTTTTATACCCATTTTGAAAAACTAAAACATATTATCTCTGAAATACACCCATCTATTATCTGTCTACAGGAAACAAATTTCAAAAATTCAAACCATGTATATAACTTACGCAATTATTCATGATTCTATAATAACAGATTAAACCAAAACATTGCCAGTGATGGAGTAGCAATTTACGTGGATGAAAAATTCATGAGCACACAGTTATCAGTGATTTCAAATAATATTGAATCAATAACTATCGGAATAAATATACCTCAAAAGATTTATATATGTAATATGTATATCCCACCAAATCCAACTATATCCCAAGAGGATTTAACAGCTATTTTAAAAGAAATTCCTTCATCTAGAATTATCGTTGGAGATCTTAACTGCCACAATCCGATGTGGGGTTCTATCAAACTTAACCCGAAAGGACGAATTATAGAAGATATTATAACATCCCAAAATCTGAATCTACTTAACGACAGAAGACCAACCAGATTCAACATACAAAATGGCACATCATCGGCAATTGATATTTCTCTGTGTGACCCAGTTCTCTCCACTACGTTAACATGGGACGTTCTACCCTACTTATATGGTAGTCACCACTACCCCATTATAATTTCTTTAACGCGTCAGAAAACCACAAATATCGAATGGCATATCTCAAAGTGGACTATTAGAAATGCTGATTGGACTAATTTTACCAAACAGATCGAACAGGACATTAACCAAACCAACTTCACAGAACAAACGAGATTGGCAAGTTTTTAAGTACATTTTTACAAACGATCACAGCAGCCGCAGAGACGTATGTAAGAAAAAGAAAAATTTTAAAGAAACATAAACCTCTTCCGTGGTGGACCTGAATGCAGCCAAGCTACAAGAGTGTATAAGAAAGCTTCCAATAGTTTAAAGCATCATAAAACAGACGAAAACATAACAGACTATAAAAAACGAAGAGCTGATGCAAGATATACTCTAAAAAAGAATAGAAAACAATCCTGGCAAAAATCCATCTCATCTTTAAATGCCTCTTCAAGCATAAGTACAGTTTGGAGAAACTTAAGGTAAATCTCTGGCAAAAGCCAACCATATAAGATTCCGTTTCTAGCAAAAAATAATTAGTGATAGAAAAGAAATCGTACATATGTGAGCAGACCAATACGCATTAAATTCCAGTGATGAAAATTACACTGATAATTTTAAAATACATAAAAACAACGTAAAAAAAACATATTGGGATTCGACGGACATGAGATTCACAACCTTAACGTTCCTTTTTCCTTCATAGAACTTGCTGAAGCCTTAAACTCTTCTAAAGATTCAAGCCGGGGACCAGACGGTATCCCCTTAAAATTTCTACTACATCTACCAGACAATGGGAAAAAGTTATTACTAGACCTTTATAATTTTATCTGGAGTAACCAGGTTTTCCCATCAACTTAGTCCGAAGCAATAATACTACCACTTCTTAAATCTGAGAAATCCCGGACATCACCTAAGTCATATCGGCCAATATCTTTAACCAATATTATATGTCAAGTGTTCCACTATAGATAACCTAATAGACTCAGGAGTCAGGAATACATGAAGCATTTGCAAATAAGCAATATTGTATTGCAGTCTTTTTTGATATTAATAAAGCTTATGATACTGTTTGGCGATTCAATATCATATCAAAATTACATAATTGGAATATCAGAGGCAATATGTTAAAATTTATTTCAAATTTTCTTCAATCTCGCAGCTTCATAGTTCAATCAGACAAAGTTAACTCAGATAAAAAAGTTCAAGAGAACGGAGTACAACAAGGATTATATAAGCTCAACCCTTTTTCTAATAGCCATAAACGACATACTTCAACAACACTCACCGATTGTTAAAGGAAGATTATACGCTGATAACCTAGTTTTACTTTCCAAAGGAAAAAACCCTACATCTATTCAAAAACATTTACAAAGAAAAATCAATCAGTTAGAATAATGGTTTAGGACTATCGGATTACAATTTTCACCGACAAAAACTAAATGTATTTTATTCACAAGAAAACACAACACTCTAACTCCACATCTGAAGCTATATAATCAAACCCGCAGTTTCACAAATAATATCAGATTTTTAAGCATGGTTTTCGACCAAAAGCTCTCCTGGAAAAACATACAAAAGAACTTAAAAAATCATCCAAGCAGGATTAAATTTATGAAAACTATATTCCAGCAAAAACTGGGGAGCAGATCAAAATACACTATTACCGGGTGGTCCAATAAGCCGATCTCTCGGCTATAGATCAGAAACTATTCATGTTATAACTTTAGGAGAAAAAATTCCTCAGTAAAAGTGGCCAAGAGAAATCGCTGGAAATAACGTTTAAAATTCTGGATTAACCGCTAGGGGGCGTAACCTGCGAAAAAATTTTGAAAACCAGTTTTTTGGATAATATGTCTAATTATACCAAGCGTTAAATAAGTAAACTGGAAAGAGGCATAAATTCCACACAAAGTTGTTCAAGTACCTTTTTTATTTTTTCAAATAAAGGGTGGGGGAGAGTGGGAAAGTATTTGTGGATAAATACCTATAACTTTGGTTTGGATCAACCGATTTTAAAGAAATTAGTGTCATTAGAAAGAGTGTGGATGAATTAATTTACATCTACTATAAAATAATTGCATTTAGTTTTAATTGTCGTAGGTAAAGGGTACTTTCGAATGGAAAAAATTAAAATTTGTTTTTCTTTAAAATTTTTAAATGAAAACACCTATTTATTGTAAATTATAATGGACTGGATTAAATTCGTAACAAAATGGCGCAAACCGCATGTTAATAGCTTTTATTGAACTCGAGATATGAATAAAAACTCATAAACATAAAAAAGTATAGTATTGACGCACCCTCTATTATAAATTAAAATAAAAAATAAGTCAGTAGGTATTTTCAAAATTTTTTATAGCAAAAGAATCTTAATGTTGATACCTATTTTGACCATTGTTATTTCATATGATTAAAAATGTTTTTTTCCAAACTAAGTAGGCTACGACAATGAATTTGACAGGGAGTTCATATTGTTTATTTATTGACAGCAGTCAAAACATTGTTAAGAAGTGTTATATATATTATAACTCGAATTGAACATTGCATTTTTTCAATAGATATTAATATTGGCAATATTAGTAATTAATTATCAGTACTAATAATTCATGATGAGTATATCAAATTGTATGATATGATTGGAGTTTATTTCGAATATCACTAACATGGCACTATTTCCTCACGTATATATTCTGTAAGATATCCTGGCAGGAGACAATATGGTAAAGAAGTAGATATTTCCGACTACTTATATGTGGATTCTGTTGAATTAAAGCCAGAACATTGATTGATACCAGTTTCTCTTAATCTTTTTGCCTTTCTTTCAAATACTTATTTGCCATAATATCTCCTGTCAGGATATCTTACAAAATATATACGTGAGGCAATAGCGGCATTTTGGTGATATTCGAAATAAACTCCAATCATATCATACAATTTGATATACTCACCACGAATTATTCGTACTCATAATTAATTACTAATATTACCAATATTAATATCTATTGAAAAAAGTGCAATCTTTAATTCGAATTATAATATAGCAGGTCTTAACAATGTTTTGACTGCTGTCAATAAATAAACAATATGAACTCCCCGTCAAATTCATTGTCGTAGCCTACTTAGTTTCGAAAAAACTATTTTTTACAAAATAGTTATCAACTTTTAGTTTGTTATTCTGCTATAAAAGAAGTTATTCTGCTATAAAAAAATTTGAAAGTACCTACTGATTTATTTTTTAATGTAATTTATAATACAGGGTGTGTCAATACTATACTTATTTATGTGTATGCGTTTTTATTCATATCTCGAGTTCAACAAAAGCTATAACATGCGGTTTCCTCTATTTTGTTACGAATTTAATCCAGTTCAATTATAATTTACAATAAATAGGTATTTTCATTAAAAATTTTAAAGAAAAACAAATTTTAATTTTTTCTATTTGAAAGTCACCTCTACATACGACTATTAAAACTAAATGCAAGTATTTTATAGTAGATTTGAATTAATTCATCCACACTTGTTCTAATGACACTAATTTCATTAAAATCGGTTGATCCAAACCAAAGTTACAGGTATTTATCCACCAATATTTTCCCACTCTCCCCCACCCTTTATTAAAAAAAAATAAAAAAAACTTGAACAGCTTTGTGTAGAATTTATGCCTCTTTCTAGTTTACTTATTTAACACTTAATATAATTGGACATATTTCCCAAAAAACTGGTTTTCAAAATTTTCTTCGCAGGTTACGCCCCCTAGCGGTTAATCCAGAATCTTGAAAGTTATTTCCAGCGATTTCTCTTGGCCAGTTTTACTAAGGAATTTTTTTCCTAAAGTTATAACATGAATAGTTTCTGATATATAGGCGAGAGATGTGCTTATTGGACCACCCCATGTATATAAATCTTTAGTTAGATCCAAACTCGACTATGGTGCGATAGTTTATTCATCAAGCAAAGTATCAGTATTAAAAACCTTAGAAACTGTTCAAAACGTATCTCTACTTATAGCTACAGGTGCGTTTCGAACGACAAGAGTTGAAAGTTTACAATGCTTAACAGGAGAACCACCCCTAAGTTTACGATGCAAATACCTTTCTCTCTCATATGCTTCTAAAATAGCTAGTAATAAAGAACACCCTGCTTATACCAATACGTTCACAAATCGATTCCAAGACATTTTCTCTACAACAAGACTAGATCCACTATTTTACGAGTTAGAAGGAACCTTCATGACCTACAATGAAATTGTATTCTTCTTGAATTTCCTGAAATTTCTCCCAACAAATTTCATAACCAAATTTCCGTGATTAATACTAACCTAAGTATATATAAAAAAAGTGAGACTATAAAAGACCTGATTAAACAATCATTCTTAATAGAAATGGAAACTTATAAAAATCATTATAAGATATACACTGACGCATCCAAATCTTCAGACGGTGTTGGTGCAGCCATCCCCACACCCAATACATCTTTTAAATTTAAATTCAATCCCATTACTTCGTCATAAACTTCAGAGTTGTTTGCAATATTACAAGCACTTATTCACATAAAAGTGTCGAAACAGTCCCCGTCTCTCATAATAACCGATTCACTAAGCTCACTTCACACTATCAAACGTTTATATACCAAGAATCCAATTGCCTCACATATCCAATCAGAAATAAAAATTCTAAATAATAATAAGATCACTGTTGACTTCATGTCTGTTCCATCATATTCAGTTATACAAGGAAATAAAGAAGAAGATGAACTAGCCCGCTCAGCATCCTTCAGACAGGACTCCATTCTTATTAATGAGACTTCTTCAGATGACTTTAAGTCAGAAATAAAATGTAAAGTGCTAAGTGCGTGGCAAAATAAGTGGAGTGCATCACAAAATAAACTCAAGGAAATCAAACAATTAGTGAAACCGTGGCTCCAACCCACAGCGAATAGACACAAGTGAGAATAAGTGTAAAAACATAGTGGAGCATCGCACCTCGCCAGTCACATTGCTACGCACCTCGCTGCGCACATCGCCACAAATTGCATACTCGCCATGGTAAAACATAGCGAGGCATTTCACCTTGCATGTAGTATAGACCTGAAACTGTTTAAGAGCGGTTACTAAATATGTTATCCGAATCGGAAAGTGATAGCGATTCATCTAGTGTTGCTGTAAAGTGGTGGTTAACGTCCACTGGAGGAAGAAGTCGTAGGTGGAATATACATCCCGTACAGAGAGAGCGCACGAAACTGGGTGAATTTTATAAATTATATCAGCAACTTAAGCATTATCCAGATCGTTTTTATGATTATTTAAGAATGTCACAAATAACGTTTATCTACATTCTTCGACAAATAGAACCAAAAATTGAGAAAAACTACTGTAACTTTCATGTCCAGCCAATATCCGCCGAAGAAAGATTAGTAGTAACACTCAGGTAAGAAATTAAATATATTTTTATTCAAATTCATATACAAAAGTTTGTACTTCACTAGAATTATTGCCCTCAAAAGCGAGTGTCTGCTTCTGAATAGGAATTTGTGACGTATTTATAGATTGGGTAGATTCTGTAGGAAATGTAAATGATGCATTGGAATGTGAGCTGGGTTGTGGTACAACTAAAGGAGATGAGGATGCAGGTCGAAATGAAGATGTGGATGCTTGGCAATGATGAGTAGATGCAGGTCGAAATGACGATGTGGATGCTTGGGAATGATGAGTGGGTTGCAGGTCGAAATGAAGATGTGGATGCTTGGGAATGAAGAGAGGATGCAGGTAGAAATGAAGATGTGGATTCTTGGGAATGATGAGTGGATGCAGTAATATGTGGATCGCAAGAAGGAAGGGGTTTTGTGCCATACAAACTGTCCCACAGTAACTGTTGCACCTTAATTCTAAATCCCAGTTTCTCCTGTGCTGGTAACTGTTTCACATGCGGAAGTAGTGAAGTAAAGAACGCTACATCTTCATCATTGCCTCTTTTTTCCATTGCCATTTGTTTCCCTTTTTTAATCTGCAACTTCTCCCTCTCTATAGTTAACAGGCCTTTACCTATTGTTTCCATGGGTAAAGTTCGTTTTCTATATCCTAGAAGCTCTTTAGTAGGGGTGGGTGTGCCTGTTGATTGTGTGGATAAAGAGGTTAGTGAAGTGTGTGAAGCCGGGGTATTCGGAGAAGATAGATTTTCATTAATGGACTCAAGGTCATCGTCTTCAGCTTCAATTTGACGATTTTGACTTTCAGACTCTTCGTTTACTTCAGTTCCATTATCCTCCAAATTGCCACTCAAGGGTCTTTGTGTAAAAATGTCTTTTAAAAATAATAAAGATTTAAAATACGGCCATTCCACTGTCTCTTCTGGTGCTGGATCTCCAGATCTGCATGCAGGCAGTCGGTCGTAATGACTTTTGAACTGCTGACGCAGTGCTTTCCAAGATTTTTTAGCTAATGGAACTGAAACAAATACATTACGTTTAGTCACGCTGACATTACTACCAAACATTAGTATTACTACAGATAAATTTTTTATTTCCATTTACAGATTCCTAGCGACAGGAAACTCTTACAAGAGCCTGGCTTTTTCTTTTCGCATGGGAGCATCTACCATAGCACGTATTGTCCCAGAAATTACCACCTTATTGTGGAACGTTTTGCAACCCCTTCATATGATTCCGCCCACAGAAGAAAAATTTCGAGAGATAGCCGAACAATTTTATAATAGATGGAAATTTCCCACTGTCTTGGGTCAATTGATGGTAAACACATTCGACTAAGTGTTCCAACTCATTCAGGAACAATGTACTACAACTATAAGCAATATTTCTCCATTGTGCTGCAAGCCGTGAGTGATGCGAACTGTAAATTTATTTTTATTGAAGTAGGTGCATATGGTAAACAAAGTGATGGGGGAACATTTCGTAATTCTAATATGTACAAATTGATGAGCAGTGAAAAGTTGAATATTCCAACAGAAGAGTTGTTACCAAATAGTAATATTAAGGCACCTTATGTTTTTATTGGCGATGAAGCGTACCCTTTGTTAACCAATTTAATGAAGCCATTTGCCAGAAATAATTTAAATGAAGAAACTGAATTATTCAACAAAAGTCTATCTAGAGCGCGTAAAACAGTCGAATGCGCTTTTGGAATTTTAACAATGAAGTGGAGAATACTAACGAAAGCCATTGAAACACAACCCAACACTGCAGATGCAATTATTAAAGCAGTTTGTATTCTACATAATACAATAATGGACCAAGAACATGTCACTCACGCTACGACAGATAATAAAAGCTTCGACTGTGTGTTGCCCAATATTTCAGCATGTAGGAGAAATAATCCTTCAACAGCAGAGGCTACTTCGGTGAGAAATGCATTTAAACAATATTTTATTAGTAACAAAACTCTTCCGTAATTGTAATATTCAATTAAATGTATCAATAAAAATGGCATCTTGAACATATCTTAGTACGATTACATACCTATCTAATTAGAATATAAATAATAACACAGGATGAAACAAACAAATTGATTGCTTACCTGAAACACCGCAGTTATTAGCTACTGTTTTCCAATCCTTGTCTAGCACGTAGCGGTTATGATGTTCCTTGTGTCGCTGATCCCATATTGGGGGCTTTTTAAATATTTCATTAATTAATTGCTCTTTATCCATCGTGCATGAATCAAACGTTTTCTAACTGCAAATGATCCCAACCGTTTTCTAACCGCTGGCAGATAGAGAGCAAAAGATATACGACGGTAAGTTAACCTTGAAACAGCCAATCAGGTAGTGACTTTCATGCTACTGTATCCAGAAAAACAAATTATTTTGCTCTTCAAAACGTAGCGAGATGCGTAGCGATGTTCCGGCGAGGTGCGATGCTCCGTGATGCACACTGCTATGTAAATCTATTAAATTGTTTCTTAATCGGCAATGTGCGTACTGCGTAGCAATGTGACTGGCGAGGTGCGATGCTCCACTATGTTTTTACACTAACGCGTTTGCGACTAGGACACAGTAACTTTACACATAAACACCTCTTTACGCGATCTGTGCCGCCAATGCGTGAAAATTGTCAAGTAACACTCTCCGTGAAGCATATACTAACCCAGTGCAAAACATATGAAGCAGCAGGAAAGAAGCAATTTATCCCAAATAATATAAAGGAAGCCTTAGGAGAAAACATGATCATTAAAAACACAATAAGTTATCTTAAAGACTCAGTTATCTTAAAAACTCTACCTGTATTATATTTTTTAGGTCGCTAATAACCCTTGTGGTTACAGCGTAAATAAATAAAAGAAAAAAAAGGTTATCTAAATAGGGACAGTACAGTAAAAGATAATAACTTTTAATTTCGACACCTGGGCTTAAAATAAATAATAGAAATAGAATTCGAATGAAAGCATAAATTATTATGAAACATTTCTCGTGGAAAAGGACAAATTATGAAATATGTAAAGTACCCAGAACTTAAAATTATTAGCAATTATTAACAAAATAAATTAAAACTCAGTAATAAATAAGGAGAATCATATTTACCCTTAAAATACCGGCTCTAAGAGAACTGAGATTGTCGAAGCTTTGCGTTGGATGACACTGAACTAACGGAATGACCAAGATGCGAAATGTTTCATATACGCTATATAATTATGCCTAATTATGATTCATATTCCAATCAGAGTATTTACATTCTGATATTATAATCATTGAATTCTTTTACAACTTTGGTCACAAGTGTTTGAATTGTTTCACGTAGACAGTTTTTCAAAGCTTACTCAACGATTTTGTCGTGGGTAGCAACAATCAGTACAGTGATATAAAATATTTACTCAAGGTTATATAAAATAAAAGCTGTGTGCAAGAGTGCCTTTCTTATGTAAAAAATATTTATCTTAATGCAAATAAATTCATGCTACATAAGATTAAATATAAAGCTATAAAAATCCCATATAATGTACTTCTTGTTCTATTATCAGTATTCTGCCCTTTCGGCTATATTTCTTCTTCACTGTTGGATCTTCGTGACTTTATATCCATATTTTACTGTGTGTTCCTCTTGTTCTTTTTTCTAAGCATTTCCATCTTTGTTTTACTTTTATAGCTCGATTATTCGACATTTTTGACCGACTAAGCCAATTTACTCTTGGCTGCATGGGCCAATTTCTTTTTATTCTTTTTGTATTCACGAATCCTACTTTCTACGATAATCTCTTTAGCTCGTGCTTTAGTTTAATTCGCGACCTACCATCGGTACAATGAGTTGGTTTAAATATCTTTCTTAGTATATTGCGTCTAAATAGTCCATGTTCCGTCTTCATATGTGACTACTAGCCTAATAGCTGTTTTGTAAACTCTTAACTTAAATTCTCGATTCAGTAATTTGCCTTACAATCAATATTGGTTCGTATAAATTCTATTAAAAACTCTGGTCCTGGTCCAGATAATATTTTCTATTATTTTCCTTAAAAATTTGCTTAAAAATGGCACTGCCTATTTAATAAAGATATACAGGGTGTTTCAAAAAAGGTAACCCCGTCTCTAGGGTAGTTAAAAAACTGAAAAATAATTGCGGTTTGCTTAGTAAAAAATTTTTGAAACGCTATTTGTTTTCAAGATACAGGGCGTTGAAGAAAAAAAAATTTACGCATTTTTTACGATTTTGCCAAAACTACTGGCAACATTAGAATGAAATTTTTTACGAATATGTTTTGGAAGATGATACATCGCATGAATTTGTTTTTTTATCTGATTCTCATAGAGGGAGCTAGTTACACGGATCGTACTAAATATTAGTCAATATAACTTTTTTAAGAGTATAATTATTACTCAAAATTTCAAGTAAACCTAAACATCATTCAATTTTATACGAAAAAGGTACCTTGATATAACTCGATACTATCTACCGTTTTCGGAATATTTTGATTTGAAAATTCTGAAGTAATAATTGCTGCTGGTAGTAATAATAAAGTTCTAATAGGTATACCTCTATTTTCTTCAAGTGTGCCATGAAAATGTGACATTTATTGATTGTTATGACGATAAATCAACAATAATTAGAGTTTTGAAACCTTGTTATTTGAAAAATCAAATCAAAATGTACTCAAATGTTGAATACACTGACATGTTATTAAACTTAGGCGAATGTTTAAGATGTTATACTGCAGGTATGACACGTTATGCAGAAAAGTTTCCTAGAAGAAACCTACCAAGTAAAAAAAACATTTAGAGCCGTTGAACGACGTTGTCGAGAAACTGGGAATGTGAGTCCAAATAAAATAAATTCTGGTAGACCAAGAACAACCAGAACAATTAATAAAGAAAATAATATTTTAAATTTACTTGATCAAGATCCAACAGTTAGCGTAAGGAATATAGCAAGACAAACAAATACTTCTTCTTCAAGTACTTGGCGGATACTGAAAGAACAGCAATTACATCCTTATCATTACAGACAAGTCCAAGAGCTCTTGCCAGATGATCTACCGGTTAGAGTGGATTTTTGTGAAGCATTGCACCAAAGGACAGCCCACAATCCAAATTTTTTTAAAATGCATTATTTTTACGGACGAGGCCACCTTTATGTGACAAGGTATGTTTAACGTACTGTACTGGTGTGATGAGAAACCACGAGTCAAAGGGTATCATTACCAACACTCATTTAAAGTTAATGTTTGTGCAGCAACTTTAGGTAACAAATTATAGTGTTATTTTTATGTATGAGAGAGTAATAAAACAATAAATTATGTATGCAAATCCCTAAACTGTTGATACGGGTGACTCAATGAAAAACAGATATTTGTCAACAAGTTTACAGAAGTATATAGGAAAACAATTTTAAATTGAGTATGACCACCAGGTATAAAGGTTGGAGCAGAATAGAATACAATAGTTGTGAGGGTTACTAATCCATAAATAAGGTTGCCAGTGTCGGAGTGATGGAGGTTAACAGGTACTAATGAATTTGCAAGAAATGTAAGATGTTTATTTTATTGGTTATATATATAACCAATAAAAGTTTAATAAGTACCTACCTATTTGCAAAATAAAGTTTAATTCTTTAGATAAATAAGTAATGAAAGGCACGAGTGTTTTATTTTAATCTGAAGAATGACAGTTGCTAACTTCCACAGAAAGTGATAGGGTTTTTCCATTTTGTAGGAAGGTCCAAGTGGCGTATTCAAAATTCTTAACAGTTCACTAAAAGTAGGTACTTCAGTTGCAAGGTGCAGTTTATTGTGTATACTAGTGTTATGGAAAATTTGGAAGTGCCGTGTAAACGCCGAAAAATTGGTCCTTTAACAGTTAATGAAAAAACATTAATATTTAATTGTTTTAAATCATTTACAGACAAACGTTTATGTGAAAGTGTTGATGAGACCGTTGAGTTAGTTAGCAGTACACTTGGTGTTGGGAAATCTACGATTTACAGAGTTATTAAAGAAGAGAAATGTGGTAGTTTTCAAATGCCACGTAATGCTCCAGGGAAACCAAAATTTCAAATAAAATATCATTTTAAAGAAGGACTTCGACGGAAAGTGCATGAATTCTTCTTTAGACAAGAATTTCTAACATTGGATAAAGTTCTTGTCTCAGTTCGAGATGATAAGGATTACCCAGAAATGAGTCGAAGTACTTTATGGAAACTTTTAAAAGAAATAGGCTTCCGCTAGAAAAAGAATCCCAGAAAGTCTATTTTATTAGAAAGAAGCGATATTGTCATATGGAGAAGACATTTTCTAAGAACCATAAAGGAAATGAGAAACCAAAAAAGAAAAATATTTTATCTTGATGAAACATGGATCAACGAGGGTCATACACCAAATAAATTTTGGCAGGATGAAACTGTTACAAGTCAAAGGCACGCTTTTGTAAATAACTTATCTACTGGTTTAAACCCACCATCAGGAAAGGAACGCAGGCTGATAATAGTACACATTGGCAGTTCAGACGATTTTGTTGAAGGTGGTTTATTAACTTTTGAATCAACTCGTACCGGTGACTACCATGAAGACATGACCGCTGATGTCTTTCAAGAATGGTTCGAACAAATGATAGATCTTCTTCCTAAGAACTGTGTAATAGTAATGGATAATGCAAGTTATCACTCCAGACTTATAGAAGGACTGCCCACAACCAAGTGGTTAAAAAAAGACTTGCAGAATTGGCTGAGTTCAAAAAATATTACGTACCATCTCGGATCTATAAGAAAGGAACTTTATTCGTTGTGTGCCCTTCATAAAGAAAAATTTAAAAAATACGAAATTGATGAAATTGCCAAAAATCGTGGAATGACAGTACTTAGATCCCCACCATATCATTGTGAATTAAACCCGATTGAACTGGTATGGGCACAGATAAAGAGTGAAGTTTCAAGAAAAAATACCACTTTTAAAATTCATGATGTTAAACAGTTGTTTTTGGAGGCCGTAAATAATGTAAAACCTGAAAACTGGGAAAAGGCAGTAAATCACACTATTAAAGAAGAGGAAAAAATGTGGAAGCTGGACAATATTACTGATAAAATGATCGAGCCAGTTATTATAAATCTTGGTTCTGAAAGTTCATCTTCTGAATCTGATTTGGATTTGTAACAAGTAGCTGTAAGTTTTATATTAATATTTTTATTCATCTATTTAACATACCTTAGACGGTTTTAAAAACTCATTTTCTCTTTTGTAATTTTTAAAAATTAAAAAAAATGTGAATTTTTTAAAACCCTTTTTAATGTAGGCCAGTCAGTTCTAATATAGTGTGTGATAAAAGAGGTCACTTTTGTTTACATACACATAACACTTTATAACACTGAAATAATTCATTTATTTTTTACAATTATTCAAAGTAATTTTTCAATTAATCTTGAGCACGCCCATGGAGTGGCCGGAGGTACCAGTTAAAATTATGCTAATTACTCTCTCGTTCATAAAAAATAAACTATAATAGGTTATCACATTCTACCTGGAAATTTAAATTGTGATATGTATCTTGATTTTTTAAACAATTCCTTATTCGAGATATTAGAAGATTTAATGCTAAACGAGCGAATATCTTTATTTTTTATGCACGATGGAGCTCTGCCATACTTTGATAGAAGGTGTCGTAAGTGGTTGAGTAATCATTTTCCGAATCGATGGATTGGTAGAGGTGCCGAAGCTCCGATTCATTGGCCTCCTTGGTCATGCGATTTTAACCCTTTGGACTAGGCAGTTTGGTCGTATATTAAGGAAAAAGTCTATGCTACAAAGGTAAATTCACGCCAAGAATTGGAAGAAAGGATTCAACGTCAATTTAATGACATCATAGCTGATCCCTTACCGCTTAGAAGGTTAATAAGAATTAGGGTCCAAAATACTGCTGTAAGAATAGCCTTAGGAGCTTTTTGTAGCACACCTAGAGATAGCTTACTATGTTAGTATCAGAACTGACTCTGAAATTAAAAAGACAATATCTTAGCCAAGCATATGCTGCAAACGTTTTAGCAAATAGTGAAAATCTCACTTGTTAGGCTATTTGTTCGGGCTGTTAGGCCGTTGTCTTTTGAGATTAGTTCTCGACGTTTCGCCAACACTGGAGGTTGGCATTTTCTGGAAATGTTACTGCTTCGCTTGTAAGCTGAAAGTGAAGCCGCGCTGTACTACGGAGGCCATATTTATATTTTCTACTCGCCTCCCCTCCACTCCACTGGTTTCGGCGTGAGGAAGCGTGTCGTCGTTTGTAGTAGCTTTTCTTTCTTCATGTTTTGTGGGAAGGGTGTTTGTGGATTTTAATGTTGGAATCCTTGTTTTGTTGATTTTTAGTCCTTCTTCTATCCGATTAAAATTATTTGGTTATGTATATATTTCCACCGCTTCCCGACACAACCGTGGGTAGTACTGTGATGTTTTATCCAGCATCTGCGTTTCTTCAAACAGTATCCGATGTTCTCCGCTTTGCAAAGCGTGTTCGGCAACGGCAGATTTGTCGATGATATGTCATAAACGACAATGGCTTTTATGTTCGTTTATCCTTGTATTTGTGTATCTTCTCGTGGTTCCCACATATACCATTCCACATGTAAATTGTATTCCGTATACTCCGGCCGTTGCTAATAAGTCGCGTTTGTCCTTCACAGATCTAAACCTGTATGTAGACAAGGATCTACAGACCGAGAGTTTGGTACAAATTCCACGGCTTCGCGCAATCGTACTTGTAAGTTCGTGAACTAGTCGACTTTACAAATTCGTTACACTTTTCCAAATTTAAATGTAATCGTTTCTACTCATTCATATTAATATTATAATGTATAATATATTAAAGTTTTTAATATTGGTAATATTATTAAAGCTAATAGTTGTTGATTTATATGTCAATATATATGTTTTAAACTAGTTTTGTTTTATTTTTTGAGAATAAACAATAAAAAAAACAGAATCTTCTTCGAAATACTATTTTCCAAATAGTTTATTAAATTGCTTAGTCGACATTCTAAACGCTCAGTAAATAATAAAAAAAATACTTGTATTAATAACAAAATATTTTATAATTACCATTTTGAAAAACTCTCCATAAAAAAAATAGAATTAATTTTATCCTTTTCGTGTTTTAGGTCATCTAGACAGTTGCCTTGAGAGGGTAAATTTCCAATATAACACCAACCAAAAGACAAAAATATTAACTTAGCTAATCATTATCACTGCTTAGCGCATTTTCATGGAAATCAACCGCTGTACTGACTAGTATTTTTTTAAATTGTGATGAATAAATAAAGTATATATTAAAAAAAGGGTATTTTAAATAAATTTGTAATATTTTATGCTGCAAAAAGAAGAAAATACTCAGATCCGAGACGTGAGCGTATTCCTTATATTTTCTTTAATTATGTGTTAAGCTACTCGGATGTGAGTCGTTGTTATAATTATTCAAAAAAATTAATTTACAATATTTTTTATTAAATCAAATGAGAAATATTATAGCAAATTAAGAACTTAAGGAAAAAAAACAAATTTTCATTTCCTAGCAAATTGTTTCTGAACACTTAAGATTAAAACTTCCAAATAAAATTTGGATAATATTGTAAAGGCTTTTATACACTGAAATTAGATTAAAAAAGAACATGAAAAAAGTGGAAAAATAATAAAAAATTCCCAAATTTAAATTTATCTCGAAAACAAAATACGATCTGGAAAAAGAATACCGGAAATGTTTAATTTTTTTGAGCTCTTCGATTGTGTAGTACCTTCAATTTCAATTTTTTTCAACAATACTCGAGTATTCCGATTTAGTACTCTCAGCCTTATAAAAATTTCCAAGAAATTAATATCGGAAGGAGTTTCAACAAGCGAAATGAAAATCCTAATATTAAACAGCATTGTGACAGGTACAATATCTGACTGTTATGCAAATTAGTAAGTAATTAGAAAGTCAGTATGGGCAAAACCAGCTTATTCAAATTATAGGTGCCTACCTATAGTAGTACCTATACTCTTGTATTGAAGGATTTTAATTTATTACCTTTAGCATACGTAACGATTTTCAAGAAATTAATATCAGGTTCAGTTTTCAATGAAACAAAAATCTTTGAGAGAATTGTCAATATGTAAAATACCTGCCTAATATGCTAATTCGTAATAAGAGAGTCAAATCGCCAAAACCAGCTTATTCAAATTATAGCTATAGCCTTTCGTTAAAGGATTTCAATTTATTATCCCTAACATTTGTGGAAGTTTTTAAGATATTTATATTTTCAAATTAGAAATTGTGAGTGGGACATCAGCTAACAATTAAAAGGTCTTTAGAAAATAAAATTTTTATTTAAACTAATATACTGAATGCAATCTATCTGTTGGTTGAATGGTATTTGCGAAAACAATATCCTATGCATAGTCCAGGCTTTTTTGTCACAATCAGCACACTTGTAAATTGTGTTTTTTCAAATTTAATCCATACAACATATTCTACATCGTTTCCTGTCACGTACTGGTTATATTTCAATATTGTTAATGGTCTGACAACATTCCATCCTCTCTTGGTTATATTATGTTCAGTCAAAGTATTGACACATTCAGAAAATCCCTTTTCCCTCCTCATAGATTCGCCACTGACTACCCAACGCTTAGCTACTCTTCATACAATTTGTATTATCTTATCAAAAAACCAAGCATTTGCAAGAAAATTGCACTTTCATATAAAAAAACGAGTTATTTATCTCGTAAATTTTTTAAGCAAGGCTCAATATTTAATTACTTAACATTATTATTAATATTAAAAAATAATATTAAAAGCTTTAATAATATTACCAATATTAAAAACTTTAATATATTATACCCGTGGCCGGTCTAGCTTTCGTGGAGGAGGAGCTCTGAACTGAGTAGGGGCTCTTCTGTACTTCACGGAAGACAGACTAGGCGGGGGATGTCCTCAACCTCGACACGGCACGTCCCATATGGCTGATAGGGAAAGTTCCTGCAGATATGCAGGACAGGTACGAATAAGGTATTGCCAAATAAGTACCCGCGGATCAACTGAGGATATGACATTAGGCAGCAGTAATGTCATTACTGGATTAAGGCTGTGGGAAGTAAAAATCATGTAGGTTTATTCCAGATACTCACAGGCGTCACTCACATTATGAGTTAAGCGGCTGTGATACTGCGATGGGGAAGGCAACGGGAAACCACCCCATTATGATCCCTAGTAAAGTTATCATGGAATCAATGAGTGTAACGAATAAGGTTTCAGGAAATTGTAAGCATGATGACGGCCAACGTCTGAATACGGACACGGCACCCAAAGAAGAAGAAGAATATATTATACATTTATAATATTAATATGAATGAGTAGAAACGATTACATTTAAATTTGGCAAATTGTAACTCCAGTCGACTAGTTCACGAACTTACAAGTACGATTGCGCGAAGCCGTGGAATTTGTACCAAACTCTCGGTCTGTGGATCCTTGTTGATGTAGCAATATTCCAAAGACTCTCCATACGTACTTAACCCTCGAGTGGAGGCGCTGGTGCAATAGTGCTACCAATATTACTTTATGAGTGGGTGGCGCGTGACTATTGGGTTATTTGTTTTTATACCTCTCAGTATTTTTGTAGAAACTGACTAGGAGTGTTAGTTAAATTTGTGCGATTTAATTTCGTTAACGCCTTTGTCTACGGTAACTTAAATTGATCATTTTTGCTACCGCGCGTTTAGTCATGTAAGTGAATTAATTTTTATTTTTTTCTTTATAATATTTTTTCTGCTACTACTAATTTTAGATTGTTCCAAGACCAGTTCAAAAAATCTTTTAAAAACGAATCCTGGTCCGAAAGGGACTGCAAAACACGTTCCCACCGAGATTGAGGCTTTTTTGAAATTAATTGATGATAAGCATTATAAATGATATCGTGCATTTTACAAATCTGTATATTGAAAAAAAGAGAAAGGGGGTTAATTATAGCAGAGAAAGAGCAGTTAAAGTTACAAGTAAATCTGAAATGATGGCTTTGTTTGTTTCTAATTGGTACTAAAAAAGGAAGTCGGACTAATGTCCAGGAACTGTGGACAAATGACGGGACAGGTTTGCCAATTTTGAGGGCCTGCATGAGCTATAGGCGGGTTCAATTATTACTGCGATGTATAAAGTTTGACGATAAAGAAACACGAGAACAACGTAAAAAAACTGGCGGTAGTTAGAGTATTTTTAGACAAGTTTCAAGACAACTGTAAGAAATATTATACTCACAGTTACTATGTAACCATAGATGAAAAACTGGAACCTTTTAGAGGACGATTCAGCTTTATCCAATATATCTCGAACAAACCGGCCAAATACGGTTTAAAAATTTTTGCGCTTTGCGATGCCGAAACTTATTATACCAGTGCTTTTGAAGTTTACTGTGACAAACAGCCCAAGGGGCCCTACTATAAATCTAACTCTCCATCTGATATAATAAACAGATGTACCGATAATTGGTACACCAGCTATTATTTGGCATCTTCACTTTTGAAACAAAAAATTACAACCCTTGGTACTCTGCGAAAAAATAAATCAGAAATACCTCGTAAGTTTTTTCCCCACAAAGATCACGCAATTGGATCTTCGGGCCATGTTTTTCAAAAAGAGGTGTGTATGGTGTCTTACGTTCCAAAAAAGTCAAAATCTGTAGTATTACTTTCTACTATGCATGATGAAGGAAAAATTGACGAAAAAAACTGGAAAGCCAGAGATAATTCTGGACTACAATAAAACCAAGCATGGTGTCGATACAGTCGACCAATTATGTGGAGGATATTCTGTTTCGCGAAACACCAGAAGGTGGCCCTTAGCATTATTTTATACTCTTTTCAATGTTGCTGGAATAAATGCCCAGATTTTATATAACAGTAACCAAAACAACGCAAAGAGGCCAAGAAGAATTTTTCTTAAAAATTTATCATTTCAAATTATGAAATCTCACTTACAGAAAAGGTCTAAAATGTCGTCGTTACCTACAGATATTTAGTTATTTTTAGATAGATACAGTTACAAACCTAAAAAAAAAGGCACAAAAACATGATGTACCAAGAAAAAAGCGGGGACGTTGCGTCATATGTGGAAAACAAAAAAATAAATTTACGTCACAATTGTGTGACAAATGTGATAATTTTGTCTGTCAAGAGCACAGTGAAACTACGATTACCTGTCACCGATGTAAAACAAATTTAGTGCAAACTGATGAAAGTGACTAACTTTTTATGTTTACAGTGTTTGTTTATTTGTTTGCTATGTAAAATATACGTTTAATAAATATTTAAAACAATTTCCTTTAACTTTATTTACTTACTAGCGGACCAACTCGACATCGAGTTTTTCTGAACACAGCAAAACATCTTATAAATGGCACTTGACTCAAAATCAAATCACTTCACCCCAATTTTTTGGAATGTAAAGTTTTTACAGGACAGTCAGCTGGACAAGTGATTCTGTTACCTCGCATTAAACTTTCCCCGGCTGAAGGAACATTCAGTTTTTCAATAACGCGGCTCCACTTTTCTTGTTCAGTTGTCCTTTGCAATGACCATCAACCGTGCTAAAGGACAAAGTTTCAAGAAAGTTGGGATCTATCTTCCGAATCCGGTCTTCTCTCATGGACAACTGTACATTGCAATGTCTCGATCCCGATCATTTTATGGCGTCAAAGTTTACATCACCCCGAATTATAAGCAAAAATTCGACGAAGATGGACCCATCTGGACTAAAAACGTCGTATTTGACGAAATATTCTGATATTTAGTGATTTTCTTATTCTTATGTGATTGATTGTGATTGTATTGAACTAACTTTGATTGACTTTAATTTTTGAACTTAAATTAATTAATAAATATTTTGTACTTGAAATTCGAAGTTGGTTTTTTTGTTTGCAATTTTGTTAGTTTAGTTTAGGTTAGGTTAGGTTGGGTTAGGCTGGGATATTTTACCGAAAGTAAATACTTTTCCGATTTCTAACTCTGAATCCAATCAGTAAGTATAAGAAAAAAGTAGACGCGGGCATATTTAAAAAAAACATTGAAAATTAGGACTTCAAATTTTGAAGAATGAAACCTGTAAAATTCCTATACTTTACTATAGGAAAAATTCATTTTATGGCCGCCATTTTTAAACCGGTTCGATTTTTTTAAATTTGAAACCTTAGGGGGAAACTACTCAACAATCTGTTTAATTATTCGAAAAAATTATTCTCCTGTCTATCACCGTTTAGGAGGAGTATTGCGCACAAGAAAAGGGCTTAGCCTTTTAGTATATAAGATAGATAAGCCATTTAAACAGTTCTATAACTTTAATTTGCTGCTGGTAGCATATTTGCAGCACGCGTCCACTCACGCGATAATTATAGGCGCGTCCGCTCGAGGGTTAAAAATAAAAATATACCTCAAAGACTGCGAACCAAATTGTTTAATTCCTGTATCCTACCTGCACTTACATATGGAGCTCAAACTTGGACAGTCACTAAAATAAACATAGAGGGGTCACAATAACTCAGAAAGCTATGGAACGACAGATGCTGGGTATCTTACTCAAAGACCATAAAACCAATGAAGACATTTGTAGTATAACAAAAGTAAAAGATACTGTCGAACAGGCAGCTAAACTGAAATGAAAATGGGCTGGACATAACGAACGTCTTACGGATGGCCGATGAAATAAAGAAATCAGGCGGCCATATGAAGCCAAAAGACCACGAGGAAGACCGCAAATGTGATGAAGCGACGAAAAGAACTGCAGGGCCAATTTGGAAACGTCTTACAAACAATAAAGATGAATATTCGGCAATCCGAATAGAGAAAAGAGCCTAAAAAAATAAAGAAGAGACTAAATGGCCATTGATATATAAACTAAAATTACATGTCTTCTAAAAAGTTTGTTTTTGTACAAAAATTGATTAGAAAAACCCTAGTACCTACTATATTTACAGTCAAATTCACTAACCTTAGTTTTTTAACATTCCAAGCAGCGTCTTCCTCCGTTACCATGTTTATAGAGCCATTGCATCATCATTCTGACAATCTTTCTAGAGTTGTATGAAGAATTGGACGCCATTTTTAAATAAAAATGCATAGGCTTCTCCTAGTTCCTCCTTCCAATTTCCAACAGAAATTTACAATTTGCGGCTATGCCCTAAGTATTGGTATACTAAAGGAGTGTAAAAAAATAAGTTTTAAACATCTAGCTTTTAAAAGTAAGTTATTAAAAGTTCGTACCTTATTCGCAACATCGATTTTCTTAGTATTATTGCTATTATTGCTTAGTATGATTTCTTTTAGTGATGTTGTCGACTACATTAAACCGTCTTATCCTATTCATAGCAGCTTAAAATAGATCAGCTGACGTTTAAACCAGTCCATTTTCTAACACAGAGAATCTTCCCAAGACTGTAAAAAGAATTTCTGCAATATAATATCTTTAAACGTATGTTGATTTTTACAACTAATAAACTATGATCCAAGAAGACATCTTTTGTTTCTGTTGATGAAATCAACATTATTTCTCTCTAAAGTATCATTGGGTGCTTTCGTGTATAAAAATTCGTGGATGTAATTTCAAAATGGATTCGTTACAAAACATGTCATGTCTTGGCACAATTGGATCGGGCTTTTTCTTCTTTCAAAAAAATTTTGTTAAAATCCTTTATAAAAGGTATATAAAATTGCCTCAAACGGCTATCACAAACACATTGCAAAACGTTTTCGGATTAAACAATCCATCATCAGTGCAAACGGTTGTACATGCTAGTAGCCACCAAAATATATGGGTAAAAACCCCTTAAAAGTTATAAATTTAACATTATTTTCATTATTAGTTTTTATAGTTTGTGATGGTTAAGTTACCGTTGGATAGGTAACATGGCGGCGTATGACTCTACATGAGTAAAATGGTCCTGAGACGAAGTGCCTACGAGGACCTGTTGATAACAACTTGTTGTTATCAACCTGTTGTTATCAACAGGTCCTCGTAGGCACTTCGTCTCAGGACCATTTTACTCATGTAGAGTCATACGCCGCCATGTTACCTATCCAACGGTAACTTAACCATCACAAACTATAAAAACTAATAATGTAAAATAATGTTAAATTTATAACTTTTAAGGGTTTTTACCCATATATTTTGGTGGCTACTAGCATGTACAACCGTTTGCACTGATGATGGATTGTTTAATCCGAAAACGTTTTGCAATGTGTTTGTGATAGCCCGTTTGAGGCAATTTTATATACCTTTTATAAAGGATTTTTAACAAAATTTTTTTGTGATATATGGTATACAGCCAGCTACAGGAACTTAGTTTCCTCGTGGAATTTTCTTCTTTCGTTTTCTGTACTTAGATCATATGTCTGTGTAGCTCAGTGGCTATGTTATTGACTTAACAAGCTGGAGGTCCCGGGTTCGAATCCCGGCACCGACAAAATTTTCAATTTCTAATTGAACTGATGGCTGACCAGGAGATTCTTACCATCCTTTCACAACTAAGGGGTGCTCGGGACTGAGCGCTATTTCTTTTGGATTTTTAGCCATTGTGGTCTCCTGGAGATATCCTTACGGATCTTTGATATGGTAGTCATCTCGTGGCTTTCTACAACTCAATGCGGTTGAATAATGTAGTTCTTTCGTCTTTGGATTCAATTTGTCAGCTTGAAGGTAATAAAGTGCCCTTCACTTGTTGTGGGAGGGGGGAATACTTATACCTATAATCTTTGGTTACTAGAGTTTGGAGTAGAAGGAAATATAGTGATCCTTTTGCCCTCGGAAACCTAATAGCTATTCGGGGTCGAAAGAAACAAGTTAGCAAAGAGAGGCCGATAAGAAAGATTAAATACATTTTACTCAAGACAAGTTGAAAAAGAGTAAAATGTTAAGGCCTTTACGATCTGCAAGGTGCGTTTCATAAGCGTATGAGTATTGATACACTTTGTGTTCCCGCTCATACCTCGGGGTGTGGACTACAGACTGTATGGGTCGTCCAGCATGCCATAGCATGGAGGGTGCATGACATTTTACTATGTAGATACCATAACTCCATGGCCTGACCTAACAGAACTACTCCTGATACCAACTTCAAGATCAGCAGTCGCTTAGCAACTGAATGATAAATATTGAAAAGATGATTACTGACTAATAATTGGTTCTCCGTGTCGGTCTCAGCTTGCGTAACGAAGGGACTCTAACTTAGTAGGGGTCCTTCAGCACTCTGCGCAAGACACACTGGGCAAGGGAGTCCTCAATCCCGACAGAGGTAGACACGAACGAAATAGACAGCCTTATAGAAGCAATAAATGACGGCGAGATAAACCATACTTATAGTAAACATATTTACAATATTTACAAAAATGCCACTATGACTGTTAAGATACACAATAAATCCGACCCATAAAAATTAAACGTGGGATAAGGCAAGGAGATACATTGTCACTGAAATTATTCCTAACAGCATTAGAGTATGCCTTTAAGATGGTCAATTGGGCCTACAGAGGAGTACTCACAATTTAATAATTACTGCTGCAATAATCACATTTAATTCTATAATGCCTATTGTGAACTGCTTTCTACAGACGTTATAGGACAGATTTAATTATATACCTGAATTTGTCTCATAGCATCGTGTAAAACAACTCGATATGGGTTGCTTTTCTATAGATGAAATAATTTTCCTGGTCAAAACAGGAACATTTAAGGACTTCTTTTTTCTGAAAATTATAACAAAAACAATAGTGTTGACAAATGCTGAAATCTTGGTCCTTTATGTGGCTAAGAGAAAGTTTTGGTTCTTGGAATTGTACCTAAAATGGGTAAAAAAATGATTTGTAGTTAGAGAAACAGATTTCGGAAAGCATTGAAAATTTGTATTAAAATTTAAAAATAGTTCAAATACGGTACTCACAATTTAATAAGTCCTGCTGCAATAATCACAACTAATTCTATAATGCCGATTGTGAACTGCTTTCTACAGAACTTACAAGACAGATTCAATCATATACATATTTAAAGACATCTTTTTTCTGAAAATTATAACAAAAACAATAGTGTTGACAAATGCTAAAATCTTGGTCCTTTAGTTGTCTAAGAAAAATTTTGGTTCTTGGAATTGTACCTAAAAAGGGTAAAAAAAATATTTGCAATTAACAAACAGATTTCGGAAAGTATTGAAAATGTGTACTAAAAGTTAAAAATAGTTAAAATACGGTACTCACAATTTAATAATTACTGCTGCAATGATCACAATTGATTCTATATTGCCGATTGTAAACTGCTTTCTACAGGAGTTACAAGAGAGATTCAATAATATACATGAACTTGTCTCATAGCATCCGTAAAACACAGCTCGATATGTGTTGCTTTTCTATAGATGAAATGATTTTCCTAGTCAAAACAGGAAAATTTAAGGACTTCTTTTTTCTGAAAATTATACCAAAAACAATAGTGTGGAAAAATGCTGAAATCTTGGTCCTTTAGTTGGCTAAGAGAAAGTTTTGGTTCTTGGAATTGTACTTAAAATGGGTAAAAAAATTATTTGCAGTTAACGAACAGATTTCGGAAAGTATTGAAAATGTGAATTAAAAGTTAAAAATAGTTAAAATACGGTACTCACAATTTAACCCTTTATAGGTCTGTGGTCGATATTTCGACCACTGCTCTTATTAATACTTATGAGCTAGTAATTGACATGAAAAGTTACCGAAGTGCAAATTCAGTGTTTGTAAATGAATTGTACCCAAAATGAACACCACAGAACAAAATACGGCAACGTGGCAGCAATGTGGTCGATTCGCCAACCACAACCCATCATACTCTGTAAGTTACCGTTGAACGTGATCACAGGTTTTTGCCGTTTGTAAAAGTTAGAAAAATAATTTACAAAAGATTTATACATCAAACTCAAGGTAACACATCACAGTATTATGGTCTTTTATTATCTATTCAGATTTTATTGGCGCTAAGATGATATATCTTGATTTACTAAACATAACCTCAAAGTAGCACATGCTGATTTTACAATTGTTCTATTGAAATGTATTTTCACTCTTGTTTATTTTAAATCTATACAATTATATTCTTTTTTTACGTAAATCTGACTTACTTGAATAATATTTCCAAGAATTAAATTGCTGTGCGGTAGATCAAGTAATTAAATTTTTCAAGTATTTGTATACAACAATGTACGTATCTTTTGCAGTAAAATGGAACACCGCAATATACTTGAAAATTTACAAAATATGACTCAGGATGATTTATTTGATTACATAGATGGTATTCCATATCAACAAGCCATAAATTCAGATTTTGAGGGTGATTCTGATGCAGAAGATAATCTTCCTATTTCCAACCGAACGTCGGTTGCATCCAACGCGACTATTACTTCATTGTCTAATGATGACAAGGTTGAATTTCTTGATGTTGATTCAGATGACTCAATGGATGATATAGCTTTCCACCCTCAGGTAAGAACAAATCGCATTTTTGACGACGTCGATACTTCCTCAGGCGAAGACGAAATAGAAGAGAACCAAGAGAACACAGTAAAGTGCGATGATACATATAAATGGAGAAAGAACGCTTCTGATGCACAAAAATATTCGAATGCGCCGTTTACCAGACCATTTGGCCCAGCAAAACCGGTCAATATAAATTCACCATTCGACGTGTTTTCTTTGTTCATGAGCAAAGATATTATAGCTAATATAATTACACAGTCAAATCTCTATGCTCAACAACAAAATCATAATAATCTCGACCTAACTGAGGAAGAACTGAAAGCATTTCTAGGGGTTCTTATAATCATGGGGTTTCATAAACTACCTAGTTTGAGACATTATTGGTCAACTGATATTAACATGCACGTGCCAAGAGTTTCGCAAATTTTTACGCAAAAACGATTCTTAAAAATTCTTCGTTTTCTCCATCTAAACAATAACGAAAACATGGAAAGAAATCAAAATAACCCCAATTTTGACAAACTGTTCAAAGTAAGGCCTTTGATAACAGAACTGCAGCAACGCTTTCAAGAGAACTTTTATACAAGTAGAAATGTTGCGGTAGATGAAAGTATGGTTGCTTTCAAGGGGCGAAGTTCTCTCAAACAATATATGCCGAAAAAGCCCATAAAAAGAGGCTTTAAAGTTTGGGTCGTTGCATGCTCCGAAACTGGATACGTGCACAAATTTAGCATATATGAAGGCAAATCTCAATCACAACATGCTGAATATGGTTTAGGCGCTAAAACGGTATTAGACATTACCGAGTCTCTTAGAGGCGCAAACTACTGCATTTATTTCGATAATTTTTTCTCGAGTTTTCCTCTTCTTAAGAAAATGTTAACCTATGATTTGTTCTGCTGTGGAACTTTTAGAATAAATCGTAAAGGCTTTCCAACACAAATGAGAAAGGACAAAACAATGAAAATGGGAGAACACGATTATTTCATGTCCAATGATATGTCTGTTGTTAAATGGAAAGATCGGGGGCGCAAATGCGTTTTAGTCGGCAGTACTATGCATAATCCACTTGAGATTACTTCAGTTTTGCGAAGAAAACCGAATGGTGAACAAGAAAGTGTTAAGTGTCCAAAAGCCATAAGTGATTACAATCGCTATATGGGTGGAGTCGATCTATTCGATCAACTTCATGCTTCTTATCCAATTTCATGGAAATCCCGAAGATGGTATATGAAGATTATTTACTATTTGATTGATGCAGCAGTGGTAAATTCATATATAACTTATAAGACTACAATGAAAATGAGGTCCATTAAATCGAAACCAATGAGTCACCTGTATTTTAGAAGTGTATTGGCCAACGAGCTCATAGGTGATTTCTATAACAGAAAGAGACCAGGACCTAAGGTAACAATAGGAAGAAATAAACTGAAGAAAATGGGAGCAACCACTAATTCTGTTAGCGTTGAAAGCACGGTGAGACTAAGCGATGTTGGCAATCACATGCCAGAAAAAGGAACATCAAGACGTTGTGCACTCTGTTCAACGAGAGCAAAGCCAAAACGTTCAAGTATTAAATGCTCAGATTGCCAGGTTGCATTATGTATTCAATGTTTTCCATTATTTCATAATAAAAATGTTTAATTAATGTGTTTTTTTCTGTGGTCGATTATGGAACCACAACTACATTTACCAAAGTCAACATACCTAATCAGGCTGTGGTCGAAATTTCAACCACCTAAAAAAAACAACAAGGAGTGAAAATAAAATGAAAATACGAATGAAAGTTCAATAACGGATCATTCCTTATCTATAATCTGCAAAGAATTTGTTTATATTACCAAAAAATAATTCTGTCCTATAAAGGGTTAATAATTACTGCTGCAATAATCACAGTTGATTCTATAATGCCGATTGTAAACTGCTTTCTACAGATCTTATAAGACATATTCAATGATATACATGAATTTGTCTCATAGCATCCGTAAAACACAGCTCGATATGTCTGAAAACCATATCATGAAAATCATCATCAGGAAAATAAATCATACTGAATCATATACATGATTTTGTCTTATAGCATCCGTAAAACACAGATCGATATTGTTTGCTTTTCTATAGATGAAATAATTTTTTTAGTCAAACAGGAAAATTTAAGGACTTTTTTTCTGAAAATTATAACAAAAACAGTAGTGAGGAAACATAATGAAATCTTGGTCCTTTAGTTGGCTAAGAAAAAGTTTTGGTTCTTGGAATTGTACCTAAAATGGGTAAAAAAAATTATTTGCAGTTAACAAACAGATTTCGGAAAGTGTTGAAAATTTGTGTTGAAAGTTATAAATCGTTAAAATATGATACTCACAATTTAATAAGTCCTGCTGCAATAATCACAGTTAATTCGATAATGCCTATTGTGAACTGCTTGTCTACAGATGTTATAAGATACTTTCAAGCATGTACATGAATTTGTCCCATAGCATCCGTACAACACAGCTCGATATGGGTTGCTTTTCTATAGATGAAATGATTTCCTAGTCAAAACAGAAAAATTGAAGGACTTTTTTTGAAAAAAAAAGACAGATAAATAGAAAGTCTATAGGACCATAGCAGCCGACAATATCTTCGGCCGCGTTATTAAGGGAAAGATGCCAAACACACAGAAATTTTGCAAGGGAAGATCAAACCACTAAAGAAGAAAAATAAAGTAGTGGATGTGAATAGTTTTGCAATAATACATTTTAAATTTCGATGATACTTTTTAAATGGAAAATGATAAGTATATTTTTATATAGTCCCATAAGGTTTAAGAAAAAAGATATTACTTTCAAAAAAACAATATCTAATACATTTTTGTCTGATGCCTATACAATTGCAATGGCATATTAGAAATATTAAGTTCCATGTTTTGACATTTATCCTTGTAAAAATAATCTTGCTTGTAGTTGAAGGCTTAAAGATAATAAAGCTTTTTTAAAATTGCAATTCACTTAATATTAAAAAAAAATCCCGAAAATCACTAATTAGAGCATTTAAAAAAAACTTTACAATTAATAATTTTTTTTTTAAATTATCACAATAGAAAAAGTACTTGTTTGTTAATAACAATTTTTGCCCCACTTTTCGGAAACATTAAGAAAATACATTGGAACTTGGAACTGGAAAAAATTAATAGAATCGAATAAAAAAGCTTTGCAGCGGTAGAAATCAGAGGAGAAGAAGAAGATCATTGCAATTACCATAAATAAGCACATGTTCTTTTACCACAGACAGGCTGCTAACCTCACCTGTAAACCCTTCTCTTTTATCCGGGCTTGAGACCGGTAGCGACAGCAGGTGAGCTTTTTAATTCACCCAACTTCTGCCCCAGGCGGAGTTAAAAGAGACGAGTTTCTAAGAAAGAAATAAATTATTACGAATTTTCCTTTCTGATAGAAATAAAGAACGCTGGTGACTGAAAGGAAGAAAGAAGAATATTACCAAAATAAAACCTTTAGGGCAAAACATCAGAATAACAAACTGCTAGAAACGTTGAATAAAAGTTTATGAATTTGGAGACTTTATTGCGGATAAAATAATTTTGGTAAAAATAAAGAAGTCAAAAATACTTGCTTAATGGTAAATGGTACAGATCTAGAATATTACAAATTTGACGAAAATTAAGCGAAGGAACTAGTAGCTAAAGCTAAAAAAGGTGAGCCGTATAAAAACTTAAATCTGAAATGGTTAAAATGGCTTGTTATCAATTTTACGGTAGAAAAATATATGCGGTTAATTTATAAACACATGCTATGAGCAGGTATTCTCTTTAACAAAAGGACGGTTTAGTGATCTCTGCCAGTAACCCTCCTCCTTTATCCGGGCTTGGGACCGGCAGTGGCAGCTAACGATCTACTCAACATACCCATTAACTGCTCCAGGAGGAGTTAATGGGTATGTTGACATACAAAAGAGACATACATAATGATTTTGTAAGAAAGAAAAGTGCGGTGTCCTAGATAAAGTTGCCGGGAGTAGAGAGACCACTTAAGTTAAATGGACAATGAGAGGCTCGCAAAAATTGCAAGGTCTGAATATGCCAATACGTTGAAATTTCTGATAAACAATTTAGTCAAGCAAATCATTTGAAAATTGAATGAGATTGTGCACTGTAGATATCGGAAGTGGAAATGAAAACTGTCAGAAATCCAGATTTATGCCATATGGCCACACTCCCTCTAAGGGGAAAATTCACTCATCCCAGATATCTACGTATCCAAGGGATTGAGCTCTGTTGGGACTCTTTCCGTGTTATCGAGCCCTAGCTGACATGGTATTATAATTTATTTCCTGAAAAATTTCCCTTAAATTGGATACACAATGTGAAATTACATTTGTATGAAATTACAAGACAAAAAATATATAAAAACTGCAGATCTTTCAGCTATCTAGGGAAATCAATTAAACCGCTGTTGTTTGTATTTAGCAGTATAATCAAGAACAACTTTTAATAATCAGAAATTGGTTTTTTAAAGTAAAAGCCCATACTAAAGCAATGATTATCAAAAATAAAATCAAAGAGTTCTCGACAAAAACTGCTTGACACAGACAGAAGATATTTATCATCATCTCTGGGTGAGTCTTGGCCTGTTCAAGAATTAGTCTCCATTCCACCCTATCTTTCGCCCTGGCTTTCCAATTACTGACCCCTAGATTCCTCAAGTCATCTTCGACTTGAGTTTTGACTCAGAGAAAGATAAGTTCCAATTGTTAAATAATAAACTAGTAGGTTACCGAGTTTTACCACCAACCTCTTAGAAACAGATATGGGAAATTTATGACTATTTCTTCGCTCTCGTTTGCCCTGACTGCTTCCACTGGTTTTTTTTACTACATCTTTATAGGTGTAAAATTTGTTTCTAGCATTTTAAGTCATAAATATTATATAGCCTTCACAATATAGAATAATTTATTATCAGTCTTACCAGTAATACTAAAGGTAATGTTAGAAATGACACAAAAATTTAGATCATTTTAGTTTAAAATATCAAAGTATTAAAAAGAATTCGATATGTTATTGCTGAAGCTTCCTTTTTAGCTCATTATAATACTCGTTCAACAATTACAAGTAGAGTCAAACGCCGTTGTGTCGTCAAAAATTTTTGTGATTGAAAAAAATCGCATGTTCAAATTAGCAAATATGCCAATTTGCCCATCAAGGCAAAAAAATAAGTGTTACGTCTTCTTGCATACATTACAAAAAGCGACAAGTACTACCACAAATTTATGATATACCGGACCACCGAACCGCTGCTGAAGCTTAAATTAATTTTCATAAATATTTTTTAAGTAGTTTTCAATAAGGTGGTCCTTGTAAGTAATTGTACAAAAAGAAACCGTAGATTCTACACTTTAAAATATTACGATTTAAGTCAACTTGCTTTAGTAAAATGTTGATATTAAGAAAGATACAGGTGTTAAAGTGGAAATTTAAAATTTTATTTTTCGCTATAACTGTATCCCCTATATAACACCCTGTATCTTTCTTAATATCAACATTTTACTGAAGCAAATTGAGTTAGATCGTAATATTTTAAAGTGCAGAATCTACGGTTTCTTTTTGTATAATTACTTAAGACCGCCCTGTATACATATATATATATATATATATATTATATATATATATATATATATATATAATATATATATATATATTATATATGTATATTCTTGGAGCAAAATATTTAATTGACCGTTGCGTGATTGTTTTTGAAGTGTGAAGACATTCAACACTCAATTTTCTTCTTGTTTCATAATTTGACACTTTTACTTTAAGAGGTATTTTATCTTTATGGATAATTTTAAGTAGCTCTAAGCAGTACAATTGCCGAACATAAAGAACCTGAGTTTTATGAAAAAGTTGGTCTGAGTGATATGTTTTTCGTTTTCCATATATTAGTTTAAGAAACCATTTCTGAGTATTTTGAAGGGTCACCAGAAGGCAATTAGCTACGCCACCCCATCCTAAAATCCCATATACAATATGAGATTGTACTAAAGACAGGTAAGGCAGTTTAAGCTGTTCAACATCCAAAAACTCTTTTAAATAGCGGAATTTTGGTAACAGTCCTCGTATTTTTCTTATAATATTTTTTATTTGTAAGTCCCATTTAAGGTCTGTCAATTAAAACTCCTAAATATTTTATGTAATCTGCTTTAAATATTTGTTGTTTTTTATTTATTTTTAATGAATTAAAAGTTGGCAGAGAATTTTTATATATTGCAAAAGGTATATATTTAGTTTTTTCGTAATTTATTGTGAGTTTGTTTATTTGCAACCATGTTTTTATAACTTTGAAGTCTTGTTCAACTATAGTTTTAAGATCTTCCCAATTATCGGCCTTATAAAAAATTGCGGTGTCATCAGCAAAGCTTATTATGTTTCCATCAGTTTTTAGTTTAAGCATGTCATTAACATGGAGTGTAAAGAGTAGAGGGCCTAAAACGGTCCCTTGCGGTACGCCATAATTAATTACTTCAGGATCACTTTCGACACCATCAATTTCTACAAATTGTTTTCTGTCTGTTAAGTAACTTTTTAGTAATGTCAAAACGCGTCAGAAGACGCGAGAGATCGACAAATATGCATAAACTACGTTTATTAGACTCAAAAGCTTCTGATATTTGTGATGTTAGTTTACAAATAGCATCTTGTGTAGATTTTCTTTCTCTAAAACGGTATTGACAATCCGATATTATACTAATCCTATCCAAAAAACTCACTAATCTATTTTTTAACATTTTTTCAAATATTTTGGAAAAAACAGACAACAAAGATACTGGTCTGTAATTAATCACGTCTTCTTTATTTCCTTTTTTAAACAGAGGTTTGATTTTGCCTATTTTCAGACATTCTGGAAAACAACCATCCTGAAAACATGCATTAATGAGAAAAGTTAAAGGAGTAATAATTTCTTCCTTAATTTGTTTGATGGTTTCTGTCTTGATCCTATCCCAGCCAGTAGATTTTTTGTGTTTTAAAGATTGTATTGCATTTACCACTTCTTTTTGGTCAACGAGATACAAGTACATGCTGCTTTCTATCCTATCTATGTCGTCAATCTGGTCATTACAAATGGTATTTTTTGTCCATAGCTTGGTCCCAATGTACTGTAATGTGTATTAAATTCATTTGCAATTTCTTTTCTGTCGGTTATTTTTTCTCCTGTTTTGGTTTTAACCGATTCAATTTTTGTATTTCCTTTTATTTTTCCACACAATGAATTAATTACATTCCAAAGTGATGAAGAAGAGGTCTTATTTTTTTCAATTCGTTGTTTTGTATAATTTCTTTTTGCAGTTTTAACTAAGTGTCTTAATTTATTTTTATAGTCTGTATATCGTTGTTTTTTTAAGTTATCTGAGGGATCTTGGATTAGCTGATCATACAATCTGTGTTTTTCCTGTACAGACTTTAAAAGTCCCCTGTCATCAATCTTTGTTAAAAGTGGTTTTTAGATCATTTCCTTTTAAAATAATTTATTTTTGTTTATTAAATTTAAAATTTTGTCAATGAAAAGTTTTACCGCTTCATTTTTTTTTTGTTTTATTGTAAATATCCAACCACTTTTCTGCTTCAAATTGTTTTTTAGATTTTTGTAGTTGATGTACTTCTTTATTATTATTTTGTTTTCTTTGGTTTTGGTTAGATTAGGAATGGAAAGTGCGATGGGATAATGATCTGAAGTAGTATTATTTTCAAATATAAATGAAGTTATGTTAGTGTAATCAGCAGGTCTTTTTATAAAGAAATGGTCGATACAAGTTTGACTTCTAGGTCTAGTTGTTTTATTTATATAAGACAAGAAATTTTGTGAAGCTAGAATATTCTGGTATTCTTCAGTGTGATCTAGATCGTCAAACAAATTAATATTGATATCACCAACTAATATATGAAAACACATTCGTTTTTTACTTATGAGGTATTGATGCAAATCCTGATTAAAATTTTTGTTTTATTATAATTTAAAATGACTTCAAGTAACTTGATATTCCCCAATGGTACTACTGAATATTCATATTTTATAGAAGATTTAATGTAAATAATAACTCCATCATTTTTGTTTAATTCGCCATAATTGTATAATAAATCGTAATTTTTTAGCACAAATGGGGTTTTATCAATATCATCTATATATATAAATATATATAAATATATTATATATATATATATTATATATATATATATATATATATTTATATATATATATATATTATATATATAATATATATATATATAATATATTGATAATGTTGTGTTTTATTAATTTTAATTTTTTTTTATAATAAATGTAATTTTTAAAATGTGGTTCGTTGTTTAATTTATTATATACCTCAGCTAGCTCAATTATGTGTTCGTTCTAAGCAATCTGTCACTGTGTGACGTCGACTCTGTAGTCTCCTGGTAGAGTTCAAAAAGAAATTAAACCAAAATTTACTTTAGACCTTTGATAAATTAACCCAAATGAAGCACGTTATTTATTAATATTGAACAAATTTAATATAAACAATAAAATTCGTCTGCAACTTCGGTTGCCTTTAAAAATTTACAAAAATAGGAATCGTTTAAGTCTTAACGTGGTTTAGTGACGTGACAATAAAAATGTATTACAAAATGTGGAGACTCTCTACAAGTACCTAAAAACTAAATAAATATTGCAACTTTATAAAGTGTTTAAATGAACTATAAAGAAAAAGAAAATGAACACTTTATTCCGCTGATACTCAAATATAATCAAAATTTCAAATGATCCCCAAAATTATTGTCCAACCTCACTTTAAAACAGTTCTGATTTCTTTAAAGGAAACTAACTACTCAAAAATAATCGGTGAAACTGGAATATCAATCCTCTCTTCGGAAGTTAAGGTACGTACTATTCTATTTTTAATTTAATGATCATTAATAATTTCAATTTTTAAGGCCTATCGCAATTATGTTAATTCATGAATTTTAATTTTCTCAATTTAAATGACATTTCTATACTCCAATATAATTTATAAGTGAAATTGTTTCTCTTACTCTCTGGAACAAATTTCTGGATATCTCTGCTGTGGAAACTGTGGAAAAACTAAATTCTAATTAGACGAGTTAAAAAACACTCCCGACCTATTCCACAGTTTCAGGGCTCTCCTTCGTCCAAAAAAACCTCGTCGGCGTCCTCTCCAAAAACCAATTCCTCTTATTATCCGTTGCTAACAGCAACCAACGTTCTTTTTTTTCTGTCTTCTATTTAAATATTTTAAACCATAAAACTGTCCTGTTTGACATATTTGTCAAGCCACATTACTTTCTCATAATCACTTTAATCACATATAATTTGGGAATTTACAAAAAAAAATGTTTAGATATAAAACTTATTCTATTACAATACTAATTTATTCTTTTCATCTCCACATCATTGTAATTTCTTATTTAACAAAACCCCTATTAATTTAGCTCCCACAGACTGTCAAATAAACTGTCAAGCAGTTTATTTTCTGACGTTTATTAAAATTTCTATGTTTAAATATTTTTTTAAAATTCTTCTTTTTTTGTTCTTTTTAAGGTTTAGACGATTCACCTATACACTAGGCAACTATACTATTCAGAAATTATTAACACTATACCAGGTAAGTCAAAATTAATTTATTTAACAATTTACTAATCTTTTTCTCTCTTTTATTTCAGAGTCGAACCCACATTGTGATGGCTTCATGAAATTCATAAACAACAAACTCATATAAAAATCCATTAAAGTTGTATATATTTTAACATATTGAAATCATTTTCAATATATATATATATATATATATATATATATATATATATTATATATATATATATATATATATATATATATATAATATTGCCGACCTTCCGATCGGGACTTGAGTCGTCAGACACTTCGAGCCCTACTAGACCTTGTTGGTTAGTTGGTGCTTCCTAGTAAAACTGTTGTTTCATTATTAATCCAAATAACCAAAGTCGTCCTTACGTCGAATATAAACGATTACACCGACTTCGAAGATCAGCGATTATTTCCAACCCAGACGTCGAAGATATCCTAAGGCATCATTAGTCGTCTGCTATTATACCACAGTACACGAAAAGCCGGGTATCAGCTGTAGAATCGCTCCCTATCAGAAACATACGCTCTTTGAAATAGAAAAACAGTAGTTTTATAACTATTACAAATTGCGTCGAACTGACACCGACGATTTATCAGACAACGACGGTAAAAACGAGGAGAAGTCTCGACGGAGATTTATATTCGATTTCACCGCTCCGAGTCAAGCCACGACGACGCTTCGACAAGTTGAACCTTATGCATTTTTCAGTAATTAGTAAACACTGGTAAAACTGATAGTGCGAAAGGTAGTGTACAAAGCGACGGGCTATTGCAGAGCCGATACAACGGGCATTTTTGTGCCTCTTTCTAGGAGACAGAACGCAGCGATTCCTGATAAGAAGAAAACCGACATCTTTGAGGCATATACCACGCAACAGAACTCTAACACATATTGTCGTTGTAAGAAATATATTTGTCATTGTAAGAAAGCTTGAACTGTTAAAGAGTTCTGTTTGCCGGTGTCACCTCGCTTGTTGCAGAGGCTCGATAGAGCTTCTTACACGAATAAGCCGGTATCTGTACCAACTCCTATGCGAAGATGGATCATCGCAATACGAGATCATCTTCAAGAGCGGCGGCCGCTGAGCGTCCAGAAACTCCAGATAGAGGAGAGGATGCTACGGCCGCGCGACAATATATATTATATATATATATTATATATATATAATATATATTGTTATGATATGTAAAATCGAGAAAAATATTGGTTTGTTTAAAATATTTCAAAGTTCAAAAACATTAAAATAATTTAGATAAGTAGGATAATAACCAACAAACATTTCGAAGAAGGAAAGTCTTTAAATTTTGGATTACCTGTATTAAACAAAACGTAAGCTATGCATAAATTATTTTCGTTGTTAAAATATATTTGAGTGACGTGAGCGAACTTAAGACAATTGAACCGGGTTTTCCAAATACATTAGTGCAGTGATTAGGACAATAGAATAGATTTTAGAAAGATAGGTTTTTGTTATTTTTTAAGAATTGTAGACAAATATTATTTGTAAATAAGTTTTAGGAAATTTTATAATTGTAGGTAAAAATTTGTGTGTTATCGAAATGAAGAAATGGGAGATGGATGACGCGTCTTGATTGGATGAGATTGGAAAAGGTGGGAGGTTTGGTTTGAGAATGAGACGTTAGTTAGTTTTCGGAAGAAAAATGGATAGTCAGTTGGTTTCCAAGGGTGCAAGGCGAACGGCCGTTGTTCTCGGGTAGTTTCCCAGAGATAGGAAGCAGTAGCAGTGAAAGTTTGTGAGTTTTCGTGTAGTTAGTGTATCTGACAGAAGCTGATCCAGTAAAAGATTGTAAGTTATATTTTCTACTTATATTCCAAGAGTTACTGTTCAGGCCAACGAGATATTCAGTTTATCGTAAAGAAAATATATTCCAAGAGTCATTTTTCACTCAGGCCAACGAGAGATTCAGTTTATTGAGAGAAGAAGAAGCTAGCATAATTTGAACGATTCGTGCATTTGAAGGAGATCATTAAGGACGATAAACTTGCAATAATTTGTTGTAAGATTGCTGATTACCTAGGGAGCGACTAAGAGTAGATAGTATAGACTACAAGGAACAAGGATTTGGACCACTCATCATCAAAGAGAGATAGTTTTGTTTTCTGCAGTTTTTCTTTTATTGATAACACAATTTTTACACTTATTTTAGAAAAGATATAAATATTTTGATTAGGAGATTTAGAATAATATTTGGGATTTTGAGATTTCAACTAATATTGTTTGTACCATTAATTTTGAAGGTTCACGTACGTAGAACAAAATTTTGAGAATCATTATATGAGATTTTGTTTATTGAAAATTTTGGAGTGTGAATTTTATTTCATTATTTTATTTCAATATATAATGTTAGATCCTATATGTTTTTTATTATTCCGGTATTCTTTGGACCTTACCTTTCACATGTAATAGCATAGATATTGAAGCACGAATAGAACCCTGAGATAAGAGAATTATAAAGTGTGATACAATCATAGTCATATCATTTAAATAATTTTAATTAATTAATTAATTAATTAGCTAATTAATTGCTTGGAACACTAAGACTTTAAATATCACAATAATATATATATATATATATAATATATATATATATATATATATATATATATATATATATATATATCAAAGGGAAAAAACCATTCAAAACGTGTTTTCTTGGAAATGTGTTTCATAAAATCCAATACGTCTTGTATAAATAAAAAGCCTGACATAGATAAACTGAGCAACAGTTATTGTTACTTACTAACAAAACATCAAAAATGAAATAAAGACTTACTTTAATATATACACACCATAATACACCTGCATTCAAAACATATTGCATACCATCAAAACAGGTTTAATACACTATTTTTTTTTGTTATTAAAACATGAAGAACACCTAATTATATTTTAATCATACTATTTTTGTTTTTTCCTTTCTGTTCTCCATGGATCAGTTAAAACACACCATTAAAAGATGTCACAAACGAAGTTTTACTATCCTTTTTCACTTTTAAACTAATTTTTAAAATGTATTTTGTCCATTATTTTATATGGTATATTTTATATCTGTGTTATTAATGTATAGTGTCATAGCTTTACATATATATATATATATATATATATATATATATATATATATATATATATATATATATATATATAATCTCAACTACTAGTAAGTTGCACTGACAATTTGTATTGTAAATATTTACACATTCTTCTAATTACAGTGTCTTCAAAAAGGAATAAAACAATTCCGAAAGCTAGACCAAAAGTCAAAAGAGTGTTTCTATTACATCCCGGACAAACTGCTGACTGCAGCCCTTATAAGCTTTGTTTATATATATATATAATATATATATATATATAAATATATATATATATATATATATATATATATATATATATATATATACATATACATATTATATATATATATATATATAATATATATATATATATATATATATATATATATATATATAGTGTATATATCCTGAAAAACTGTATTTATTAGTTCGTTATAAACTTGTTCATTTTATTTAAGATATTTGTTTATTGAGATGGAAATGGAACCTCAAGTAATGACAAATAATAATTTAAATTAGCTGTCAGACCTCATGTTTATGATATAGCTAAAAAATGTGAGACTGAATAACTAAAGATTCAGAGAAAAAAAAGGTCCAAGAAAAAACTTAGGAGTATTTCTTCAGTTCTCGTGTGCCCCGACTCTACTTCCCACTGGGGTTGGTTACCACGAGGATGTGAGAGTCGGAATTAAGTAGGAGAGGCTAGTAACGGTAAAAGGATGCAGCGTCATAATTTGCGCATCACTACCCCGTTTGAACACCACAAAGAAGTTTTTAATTCGCATACTAAGTCAACGCATCTAACACCAAGTACCATTTTCATTGAATTTTTAATAATTTAAAAGTTAAATTCATAGAAGGCTTAATTTGATTTTGAAATGTAATTCAAATTAAAAAATATTTGGGAATTTTATGGCATGTAAATCAATTTTAATTAAATTTACTCAAAATTCAAAATAATTTTGGAAATTTATTCCATAAATATTTTTATTTGATTTTTAAATTATTTAAGAATATTATGGGGTTTAATTTAATTTTGAAATTTAGTATGAAATGCAAAATAATTACTTTTAGTAGTTAAACTAACATAAATAATTCAATATACGTATTTTACGAATAATATAATAAATCAAAGTTAGTCTGTGCTATACAAACTTTTCTTCAAATATTTATTTTAATTTATTTAATTAATTAATTAATTTATTATTTAAATATGACATGGTTAAAGAAGAAAAATTACTATGAAAATCGAAGCAGGATACCAAGATATAATTGGCAAAAGTGAAAAATGTGGAGTTATATGGAGTTTAGGGATTAAAAATCAACTGCCTCGAGAAACCGAAAATGGCTACAGATCTTAGAGCAGGCCTAAATTCACTAAGGCTTTTTGAGCCATAGATAATGATATCTTGGATATTATCTATTAGGCTCATATCACAATCTACCGCTTAAAAAATTAAATTAATTGTACAGATAATCTTATTAATAAAAAAAGTTGACGCTTCTGTAAAAGGTATAGTTTTTGTCACAATATTCACATTATTTAAACATAATAAGATCCAGTATTTTTTACTTTTCGCAGATAAAGTCAGCAAATAAACAAGAACTTGAAAATTAAATTAAACATAGTTTTAAATACAAAATATTTTAGTAGTCGACTTTCACTAAAACGGGTTTTTATGGAAATAAATTTAGAAACCCAAATCTAATTTATTTATTTATAAAATTAATCTTTAAATTGACACTTAATAGAACAAGGAACTTAATGAATAAAATAATGTCCAAAAAATCCACTAACCTTCGCTAGGTACGTGTATTTTTATACACAAACACAAACATCCTACTCAGCGCCTTCGGTCAAAGATGCGTTTCTAAGGATCTATTGAACCACATTATCCGGAACTGATGAACTGATATTTAAGGAATCTATGACTGTTTTTAATGCAGAAAAAACATTCGTCGTCTCCTGGTCTCCTTTTGTGGAATTTCCGTATACCGACTCAATCTGTAAATTATAAGGGTATGTAATAAGTGTAATAAAAAATAGTATTACAAAAAGAATTGAATTAATTTGTAATTTTGTTTTAAGGTTGATCTGCACCCCGCAAAAGACAAACTACAAATTCAAAAAATTTGAAAAAAATTGAGAAGGTATATGTGACAGCTAGAAGTATTTTGACAAATTTTGAACAAACTTCATGTGTTCGTTTTCGAAAAAACTCTAAAAAACTACTTTTTTCCAAGTATAAAGCGGGAAAACCAGACATACAATTTTGTTAATTTTCTTACAGCATAAATATATAACCCTAAGAAATACTTATGAATTTTTTGAAAATTTTTGCATTTACAGTTTTGTTACTGTCAATAAAGCTACCGGTAAGAAACCGGAAAAAATTTTAATAACAACATATATAAAACTGTAAAGTGGAAAATATTTGCAATAAAACGTTGAATATTTTTTCCTAAACATATGAAAAACCTTTGAAAAAAACAATAATTATATCTTGAACGGCCGCATCAAATTGTATATTAGAGAGGTGGCTCCATCTCAAACGTTGGTAGTATTTATCATCGATAGATTGCATTACTTTCGGCCTCGAAACGCTTTGGCAAATTACGACAAGATTTAATAAGAATGTTATCGGTTTGAATAAATTTTATCTATACTTTGTTTCAAGTTAAGAAAATAACATTACGCTTATGGAGATCAGTGTTGCCAAAACTCTCAGACACTCTCTTTTGCACGGATGTCCAAGATATTCCCTTTGCTTAATTTTTGAATTTTCATTTTCAATTAACATTTAACTGTAAAGTCAGAATAACTACTAAATAAAAGCCTTATTATCATTATGTAGTCAGAGAACGACATAAAATAGCTGACATACGCACATCGTATTATTTTAAGTTGCAATT
>OU898285.1:53175770-53333678 GCA_918026665.1 Diabrotica balteata | reverse complement strand
TGTATACGTGAATCGTCTAAACCTTAAAAAGAACAAAAAAGAAGAATTCTTAAAAAATATTTAAACATAGAAATTAAAAAAAAAACGTCAGAAAATAAACTGTCAGGCAAGTCTGTGGAGCTAAATTAATGGGGGTTTTGTTAAATAAGAAATTTAGGAGTCTCCACATTTTGTAATAAATTTTTATTGTCACGACACTAAACCACATTAAGATTTACACGATTCCTATTTTTGTAAATTTTTAAAGGCAACCCAAGTTGCAGACGAATTTTATTGTTTATATTAAATTTGTTCAATATTAATAAATAACGTGCTTCATTTGGGTTAATTTATCAAAAGTCTAAAGTAAATTTTGGTTTAATTTCTTTTTGAACTCTACCAGGAGACTACAGAGTCGACGTCACACAGTGACAGATTGCTTAGAACACATAATTGAGCTAGCTGAGGTATATATTAAATTAAACAACGAATTTAAAAATTACAACATTTATTATAAATAAAAATAAAATTAATAAAATAAAACTTTTTGAATATATATATATATATATATATATATATATATATATATATATATATATATATATATATATATATATATATATATATAAGAGATAGCAGTTTGAATTCGTCTAAAAAGAGTTTATTATCATTAAAATTCTACAATATAAATTATTAACAATAATATTATAACTAACATAACTTAACAAATATACAAACCTAAAAAGAGAATCAAGAACAATGCTATTTCTTACGCCATTAAGTAATTTGACAATACAATTTAAAATATGTCAATGTCAATAAAACTTAAACAGTCATACAACCTAAAACTTTAATTAACTAAAAATAACTAAACCCTGCTGTTTAATTTAAAATAAACATAGGTTTACTTTTACATCCCCCTACCAAAAAGGTATGATAAACCATCTAAGTATATGGTTTATCACAAGGCATCAATTTTGAAATATGGAAATAATTCATATCATTCTTTTTGTATCCAATATCTACTTCATATAATGTATTTGAAATTTGTTTTTTTATTTGAAATGGACCTACTCTTACTTCGTCAAGTTTTTTTCTATTTAGTTTTGATTTATTTTCTACATATGCCCAATCTCCCTCTTTGAATTCATAGGATTTTCTATTTTTGTCATACAGTTTTTTATTATATTCATGATGTCGTACCGAATTTTTATAGGCTATTTCTTTATCTTTTGATAGATTTGTTGTCTCACACAGTTCCTCGGGAACAATCGGATCTGCTTTTCCAAAAAGCAAATATTCTGGGCTATATCCGGTTACAGAATGATCTGTTTTATTGTATTCCTCTATACATTCTTCAGCTATTTTTGTCCATGCTCGAATTCTAGTTTCATTTTGTTTGCATCTTATTCTGTTAACTAATGTCTGATTAAGTCTTTCATTTAATCCATTCGAGAATGGACAGTCTACTGCTGTAAAAATTAATTGAATATTTAAATGTTTCATATGATTTCTAAATATTTTGGAATTAATTCCTGGATACTGATCTGTTAATAATGTTTTTATGGGGTGTTTATCTTGAATTTTGGCGATTAATTTTATGAAATCATCTGTGGTCTGATTTTTAGAAGTAACTGCAAACGCATATCTGGTGAAGTGATCTACAAGTAAGTGGAGGTATTTTTTTGTCGAACGATTGCCACCAAATCCTCCTATTGTATCTAAGGACATTATCTGAAAAGGTTCTTTTGCTGGACCCAATTGTGACAAAAGACCATATTTTGGACCGATTCTTGTTTTATTTTTACAGCAGATCTCGCATTTTTTACAGATATCCTTTGCTAGTGAATCTATATTCTTAATGTAGTAAAAATTTCTAATTTTGTTTGTTACTTTACCAGCACAAATATGACCATAAAATTTGTGAACTTTTGTTATTAACTCTTTTCCAAAATCTTTGGATAAAATTATTTTTTTTTCATTCTTCCTTAATTTATAAAATATATCTTGGTTCAAAATTGTTTCTCTCATTGTATCTATAACTTGTCGATTATTATTTTGGTCTTGTTTTATCTCAGTTAATGTGACTAGGTTTACTGTTCTTATGAATGTTTCTGCATTTTTAATATTTTCCAAAACTGGGTTTCTAGAAAGGCAGTCTGCTTCTACATTTTCTTTTCCAGGTTCATATTTAATGTCGAAGTCAAATTGTGAAAGAAAATGTGTCATATCTCCTAATTCTTCATCTGGTCTTGTACGAAGTTCTCTTCCCTCAAGGGGTTTATGATCAGTAATAACGAGAAATTTTCTTCCCATTAGCCAGTATTGCCAAAATTTAATTGCTTCTTTAATTGCCAGGCATTCTAAAAAAATAGCCTTTTTATTTTTTTGATATTTGTTCAATTTTTTTGAAAAGTATGCTACGGGTTTCATTTCTCCATCTCTTTGTTTTTGTTTCAGAACCGCACCAATTCCTAGAACACTAGCATCTGTATATATAGTTGTAGGAGCATTTGGGTTAAAAATGGCTAGTATAGGTTCAGAACAGAGGATATTCTTTGCCCCATCAAAAGCTGTTTGGCAGCTTAAAGACCAGTGGAATTTGATATCTTTTCTAAGTAAATTATGTAGTGGCTCTAATAACCTAGCTGAATCTTTTATATATTTGTGGTAAAAATTTACTTTTCCCAAAAACTGTCGTACTTTTTTTCTCGTATCTGGTGCTGGAAAATCTCTGATCGATATTAAATTATCATGTAACGGACGAACTGAATTGTTTCCCACAATGTGTCCCAAATATTTAACCTCTTCTCTTGCAAAATTACATTTTAGAAGTTTGAGTCTAAATCCCTCTTCAATAATTGCTTTCATAAGTCTTTCTATATGGTCTAAGTGTTCTTCAAATGATAATGAGAATATTAAAATGTCATCTATGTAGTTTATACAAAATGAATTTAAATTATGCTTCCTGATGATATTACTTAAAATTCTTTGAAATATTGCAGGAGATGTTTTAAGCCCAAAAGGTAAGCATTTCCATTGCCAATGACCACTTTGGGTAACGAAGGCTGTCTTGTATTTATCTTTTATCCGAACTGGAATACACCAAAAAGCAGAATTTATATCTAAAGTAGTAAAGAACCTAGCATTCCTTGTTTTGGTCAAAATCTCGTCAATTAAAGGAAAAGGTTGGGGTTCAGGAATAATTAATTTGTTTAACTCACGAAAGTCAATGCACAATCTTGTTTTAGATCCTTCATCTTTTTTAAAAGCCAATGTAACAGGTGCTGCAAAAGGTGAAGATGATTCTTCTATTAAATTTGCTTTTAATAATTGTCCTATTTGAAATTCTATCTCTTTTTGGTCTTCTATCGAGCATCTATAGGGCCTTTTTGCAACAAATTTATGTTCTAAAAGTTTAATTTGAGCTTCATTATTTTGAACCTGCCCAATGTCAAATTTATGTTTTGCAAAAATATTGTCATATTTATTTAGTAATATTTCTATTTTATTTTTCTGATATGGCAATAAATGCTCTAATTTTGCTTCAAAAAGTTCTGTGGGAATTCCCTCATTAAAGTTTATGGAGTATTCTGTAATATTAATATTATAATTAAATTTTTCGATTTTTTCTTCAATTCTTCCGTATAATCTTTGATAAATTTCTAAATCAAAATCTTGTTTCATTTGAAAATTTAAAATGGAATCTAATCCGAGTAGAATATCATACTCAAAATATTCATCATTAACTACAAAAAGATTAATATTTTTCTCAATTTTATTAATTTTCAGTTTTGCAATTAGTTTTCCTGTAAAATTAGTTCTGCCATTTATCGTTTTAAAAATATTCCTATCTTCTTGAATATCTAATCCTAACTTTCTTGCCACCTTCGAATTCAGAAGAGTAACATTTGAGCCTGGGTCATAAACTCCACATAATTCTTTATTATTTAGGAATACTTTTAATTTGATCAATGGCAGCAAATCTAGTTTTTTTGGTCAGTTACTGTTTCATTTAATGTCTCCTGTATAGCAATATTATTAATATATTTAATATCATTTGATTTGCTTTCTTTTGTTACCTTTTTATCTTTTTGCTTTAAACGGCATATTGCCTCTGGATGAAACCTCCCAGGGAATCCTTTTTTATCACAATATTGACAAGTAGTTTTCTGTTCTTCTGGTATTATAGTAGTTTTTTGATAAAAATTTGGTTTTGTCTCCAATTTATTCTTCTTTTTTATAACTAAACTTTCCAATTTTCGTAATTCACCTACCAATTTTTCCATTGTTGTAACGTCAGCTCTATTAATATTATCTTGTATATAAATTGGCAAATTTGTTACAATTAAATCAATTAGTATATCAATGGGAAAATCATTCTTAATATTTAGCAATAAATTTTCTTTACGAAACGCATAATCAACAATACTACCACCTATATACCTAAAAGAATAAGCTTGCCTATGATTATGCCAACCTGTTTCACAAAAACTATCTAAAAAATTAATTTTCCATACCTCAAAACTGTTATCTAAGCCTAATGTTATTATTTTTGATTCAAACCATTCTTTTGCTATTCCATCAAGAAACAAACGTAGAATCAAAATCTTGTCTTCATCAGCGACCACCTCACATCGCAAACATTCTGATTCGAAGGTCTTGAGCCATGAATTCGTTGGAACATTATTTCCATCAAAATTTCTAAGTACAAAATCATCTTTTATTTTTTTTAAAATTTTTCTTTTCAACTTTAGGTAAATTTGTGTCATTAAATTTCTGAAGCAACTCAGCAAATGATGGAAATTGTTCAGTTGTTTCTATCTTCTCATACACTGGTAATAAGGTCTGTTGTAAGTACTCACTTTGATAAACCACATCACCATCTGAATCAAAATAAATCCCCTTCAAATTGTCTTCTAATGCTATAGTACCTGTTCTAAAGGATCCTCTTGTTTTCATAGATGCTAACATATTCTTCACTTTTTTCAGATGAAATAGTTCAGAATGATCAATTTGAAGTTGTTTTTCAAAGGGAATTTCATAATAAAAACGGGAACCTGTTGGCTGCAGCCACTTAAATTTATATACATTTTTCTTACTATCACTACTGTTTGCTTCTATAGCCATGCAAATTCTCATTGATGTAAAATTCATTCTTCATATATTTGTTTTTTCAGCTTAAGTTCTTGATTTATAAGAGATAGCAGTTTGAATTCGTCTAAAAAGAGTTTATTATCATTAAAATTCTACAATATAAATTATTAACAATAATATTATAACTAACATAACTTAACAAATATACAAACCTAAAAAGAGAATCAAGAACAATGCTATTTCTTACGCCATTAAGTAATTTGACAATACAATTTAAAATATGTCAATGTCAATAAAACTTAAACAGTCATACAACCTAAAACTTTAATTAACTAAAAATAACTAAACCCTGCTGTTTAATTTAAAATAAACATAGGTTTACTTTTACATATATATATATATATATCGCAAAAAGGAGTACGACCGTCTATCCAATATAAATAAGGATCACTCAGACGAGTGGTGGGTTCAATTATCGGTCAACGTTTCGCTATCGAATTCTGATAGCATCATCAGTTCATCTAAAAAATTTTACATTATGAGTACCACACATTCATGAAGAAGATGTTAAATAGTTACCTTAAAAAAGATATGTAGTTGTCAATGGTATTGAAAAGGTAGTACAAAAACTCAAATAAATGGACATCATATGGTGATATTGTATAAACAATTAAATAACTAACAACATTTAGAGACTTAGTAAAAATTAGCAAAGCAACAGAACACGTGGTCTAATAAGCATATAATATTTAATATAATATTAACTAGTGAAAAAGAACTAAGAAAATCATTGATTCACTTCCAACTATGCAAAAAAATTTTGTTTTAGACTTCATCTTAACTTTTGGTAGCATTATTTAAGTTAACTACATTAAGATATAAAAAATATATATAAAAAAGATATAAAGTGAAGTTACCACTGTTTGCTTGCCACCTGTTGCAGTTGAAATGGCGTTAATTAAAAGGTACCGAGTCAATGACATGAAACAGACAGCCAGCCTTGAGGTCGAAAATTATTCGACAGAACAGCAAGGTTAATAGTACCAACCCACTAATTTACGGGCGGTAAATTTGAAAAAGTTAACATGAGTTTGAATGATAACCCTCCCGTAAGAGACCAAACAATGAAAGAAATTAGCGATAATGCTAATCCCCTGCATCAACTAGTCTAGAACAAACAAGTAGGCAAAATTCATTCAACTCCATATATAAAAGAATGATAAACGTCAACAGTGTAGTTGGATATACAGCTACAGGTGAATGACGATAAGCACCTAATTTCCAAAAAGTCCAAGGTCCCACGCTTGGAACTTTAATTTATAAAGTATTCAAAGAATGAATTGTATTTATTTATATTAAAGTAAAAAACCAGAAGGTCAAATTAATCAATATATGAAAAAACGACCAAGTATGCAATGTGAATTGCATAAGTAAGTCTAAGTTAATTAGCATTAATGTAATAATATATTTTATCAAGTATTAATTATAGTAAGTTAAAGTATTAGAATTATTTATTTAAGACAAATGTGTTGAATTGTACGACTTTACAGACACATACATAACGAACTGATTGTAAAGCCTAATTCTGCAAAATTAAAGCATGATATATTTGACTCAAGTTACTTATGTCTGTTCTCTTATTTAAAGCATTAGGATGTTTGAGAATGGAACACATTTCTAAGAACTGTCTTTTACCAAGATTGCGCTCAGTGCCAAGAATTTTGACTTCATTGAAATTCACCTTTGTTTGGTGTTAATTGCGTGTTGCGCTAACGCACATGTGTGCTTAGAAAGATTAATGTCACTTCGATGCGAAGTAAGACGTCCTTTTAGTGATCTTCCAGTTTGAACAATATAACAAGCGTTACACTCAGCACAAGGTAAATAGTATATAGTATTAACTTGTTCCAAATTGGACAGGGGTGTTTTAGTTTTAGAAAACAAATTTCTAACAGTCTTAGCATTCTTAACTGCAATTTTAACTGGTATGTTGTTATGTTTATACAGTTTAATAAGCTTCTCCGTAACTTGAGGAAAATAAGGCAGAGATGAATAATGGGTGGTAGGATTCTCAAGATCAGTATTAGGCAGAACAATGCTATTGACTGAATTATTAGAAATGGTTCTAAGTTGGTCACCATTGGGTATATCATCAAAAGAGGATCCATAACTTTGAGAATATAGGTATTTATTTATGATGGAAGATGGATATGAATTTTCAATTAGAATATTTCTCAATAACTTAAGGGATTCTCTTCGATTAATCGGATGTGTCAATTTATTTAATCTGCAACTAAGTGCTTTAATAAGGTTCAATTTATATTTCATAGGGTGACAGGAATGGTAATTAAGGAACCTATTGGAGGCCATTGGTTTTCTATACCAACTTGTGGTCAGGGTGTTATCTCCCATTCTGATGACACGCATGTCTAAAAAGGGGATACTATTTGTGACAGTGTCCTCAAGTTCATCAGTGAACTGTAAGTGAGGATCAAATTCATTGAAGAAGGATAAGGTACCCTGAACCTTGTCAGGTGGTAGGGCTACTAATAAATCATCCACATACCGCTTAATAAAAGGTGTGGTGTTATTCCCTAAATATTAAAATTCACATATATAAAATATTATAATTCATACCCGTGTAACATTTAACATTCTGTTTATATAAATATATTTAGTAATTTGAATCGAGGACATTCATAAATAACATACTCTAATTAGAATTGGTAGTCAGCACTATTGCCGATCACCACATGCTTGGCGTAGGTCATGAACAAACTTGACATACTAATAAGTAAACATTTGCTGATATAGCAAGGACTACTATAAAAGCCCCAACAATCATTCTCTCAGGGATCTTAATTAATATACCGACACTATGGCCAGTAAGGCCTCATCTATTGTCATCGTCAATTAAGTACTGATACATTTAAGATTAATTAATAGTGAAAGATTGTACAAGCAGTGAATAAATAAATGGGCAACTAAGTTAACAACAACAAGTTATTTACCACCCCACAACATTATTTATTACAAAGGGATTGGAAATTCTAAGCGACCTAAACGGTCAGAAACCAAATCATCTAGTACATAGTTAACTAGGATGGGTGAGATTGAGGAACCCATAGGTGTGCCAAATATTTGGAGGTAAAATTTGTCCTCAAAAACTAAGAAGTTAGTGTCATAGACTAGTTGCAAAAGTTCTGCAAAAATAGCCCAAGAAACAGGGCAATTAGGTTTAATAGAGTTCCAATGATTTTTCAAGGAGGTGATAACACTGGACAAAGGTAAGTTAGTGAAAAGAGAGACCACATCAAAGCTTACTAAAATGTAACCTTGTGGTAGTTTAAAATTATTTATAAATTCACTAAAATGAAAAGAATCAACAATATTATAATCCTTGCTGCAATTATATAATTTGGATAAGATATCCGTTAGAAATTTAGAAATATTAATATTAGGTGAGTTAATAGATGATACAATAGATCTCATGCTCAGTGTAGGTTTATGTATTTTGGGTAAACAGTAGAATCGTGGAGCATATCCATCATAATTATGTAAATATTTAGCTAACGGTTGATCTGTGACCTTGATATTTTTTAAGTGTGTTATAAATTTATTAATTCTATTAGTGAATTTCGAACAAGGATTATTGGAAAGTGGTTGATAGTATCTATCATCATCTAACAGTGATTTACTCAAGCTGACATATTGATCTCTATCCATAAGGACAGTAGCATTACCTTTGTCGCTCGTAAGAACGAGAAGATTAGGGTGGGTTTTTAAAAACGAACCGTCTCCCTATAAATCTTATCCAACTCCGATAAGTGTTGCCTAGGGCGTTTGGTGAAATTCAACAAGATGTTGTTAGAAGAAGACCTAAGGGATAAAAGGTCGGAGTTGTCAGCATGTGACAAAATATTCTCAACATCTGCTAATATTCTACTAACCGAGTAGTCTCTGAATGTAGTTTGAAGGCCAAATTTAGGACCCAAAGATAACAACTTAAGTATATCAGGAGGAACCTCTAAGTTAGATAAATTTTTTATCCATTTTGGATTAAAAGAAATATTCTTAAATTCTGGAGTGTCTAAGTTATTAAGTTTATTTCTAAGATTATTCATGGATGTATTATATATGTAATTAAATTTCTTATGCAATGAAGCCTCAAAAGTGTCCAACAAATTGTCAGGAAGGAGATTGTCCAAAAAAGAAGTAACATTATTAATTTGAGAAGTTATAAATTTGATATCTGTGTGAACCTTAGAAATATGGAAATTAAGTAATCGTATCCTCACCTGTCTATTAATAGCTTGGCTTCTGCGGTATAATCTGTTGTCTGTGGAACTTGATGTAGAAGAGAGTATGTTGAAAGTGGTGTCAAGGATGAATCGTGGAATTTTCTTAGTTCTCCTGCACTCTAGGAGGAAAGTTCTAGCTTTGGCTGTTGCTAACTTTTCTGTGAGGTTTGTCCATCTCTTGCGCTTCTTGACTGCCTGATCTCCATGAATGCGCCTGGTGGTAGCGTAGAACCCCTCTGTAACAGAAAGCATCGCAAAAAGAAGTACGACCGTCTATCCAATATAAATAAGGATCACTCAGACGAGTGGTGGGTTCAATTATCGGTCAACTAGGTGGAGAAATAAAAGACAAAGTTGATACTACTTCATCTATATTGAAAACGTTTCGCTATCGAGTTCTGATAGCATCATCAGTTCATCTAAAAATTTTTACATTATGAGTACCACACATTCATGAAGAAGATGTTAAATAGTTACCTTAAAAAAGATATGTAGTTGTCAATGGTATTAAAAAGGTAGTACAAAAACTCAAATAAATGGACATCATATGGTGATATTGTATAAACAATTAAATAACTAACAACATTTAGAGACTTAGTAAAAATTAGCAAAGCAACAGAAGACGTGGTCTAATAAGCATATAATATTTAATATAATATTAACTAGTGAAAAAGAACTAAGAAAATCATTGATTCACTTCCAACTATGCAAAAAAATTTTATTTTAGACTTCATCTTAACGTTTGGTAGCATTATTTAAGTAAACTACATTAAGATATAAAAAATATATATAAAAAAGATATAAAGTAAAGTTACCACTGTTTGCTTGGCACCTGTTGCAGTTGAAATGGCGTTAATTAAAAGGTACCGAGTCAATGACATGAAACAGACAGCCAGCCTTGAGGTCAAAAATTATTCGACAGAACAGCAAGGTTAATAGTACCAACCCACTAATTTACGGGCGGTAAATTTGAAAAAGTTAACATGAGTTTGAATGATAACCCTCCCGTAAGAGACCAAACAATGAAAGAAATTAGAATTCGATAGCGAAACGTCTTCAAAATAGATGAAGTAGTATCAACTTTGTCTTTTATTTCTCCACCTAGTTGACCGATAATTGAACCCACCACTCGTCTGAGTGATCCTTATATATATATATATATATATATAATATATATATATATATATATTATATATATATATATATATATATTATATATATATATATATATATATATATATATATATATATATATATATATATATATCACAAGAAAAAGAAAAAGAATTTAGAACAGGCCTGAATTCACTAAAGCTTTGCGAGCCATAGATAATGATATCTTGAATATACTTTTATTTTAATGGTGTATAAATACAACACTTGAAAAACTTGTCCATTTTGGTGTGGAAAAACAGAAATTTATTTGCAAAGTTAAACCACTTTAGCACAAACTATTATATTCAGGATATAGTTTCGAATAAAATAAGTACATTAAACATAAAGATTATGAAATAAAAGAATTAACAATTGCAAAAACATAAGCTAAGAACAATAAGAATATTTAACTCTAATTAAACAAATTCGGATAATATTTAAAAAGTAATAATAACTTAACTAAAAAAAGATAAAATCAAATAAAAATTAAGAAATATAATATTTATAATAAAAATACTAACTAATAAAAATACAAAAATTTCTATTCTCAAAATTTAGGTATATAAATTTAGCAATGTAATAAAAATTTTGTACTATTTACTGTTAATAATTTGATTTCTCATCTCAGAAAACTAAAACAACAGTAGTCAGATTTAGTTATAAAATATAGATATAATAAAAATTTCGCATTATTTACTATTTATAATTTGATATCAAATCCACCTACCTTCTTTTTGTGTCTATGTTGGCTTCTGTGTTCCACAAGCTTTGAGTAAGGTTTCTCAGGGTTACTCTGATTGATTCTCTGGTCCTCCCTGTACAGAAAAGATACTAAAAATCTAGCCTTCTCCAACAAATGACTAATAACAAATTACTATAACTTAGCCTAAGTAAAGAGAAGTACCTAAATTGTAAAAATATCTAACACATAAAAGAGCCAAAAATTATGATGGACATAAATATGTACCTTAATATAAGAACAACCTATGTCACATTTTTGCCAAATTGAGATATCACTGGCACCAAACTCAATTTTGTTCAAATTTTTAGTACAAGAACAACCAATGTGATATAATGCTTTTTGAGGGTCTTATCGAAGTTTTACGAAACCAATGTCAATTAGGATTTTGCACACTAATTTGTACAATGACAACCAAACAAGACATTGGTTTGTAAACGCAGAATTTTTTCTATGCAATGATCCTATTTATTATTATTTTTATTTTTATTTTTATTTTTATTTTTATTTTTATTTTTATTTTTATTTTTATTTTTATTTTTATTTTATTTTTATTTTTATTTTTATTTTTATTTTTATTCTTATTTTTATTTTTATTTTTATTTTTATTTTTATTTTTATTTTTATTTTTATTTTTATTTTTATTTTTATTTTTATTTTTATTTTTATTTTTATTTTTATTTTTATTTTTATTTTTATTTTTATTTTTATTTTTATTTTTATTTTTATTTTTATAGGAATTATATTATTTTTATAGGAATTAATATAATGGGAAGATCTGAACCACCTAGATTTGCCGATGACATCGTTTTAATATTTGATTAAGTTGATAAACCAACAAAATGCTGCACACGCTCTATAAAGTGTCAAAAACATTGTCTTAAATTAACACCTCAAAGAAAAAATTTATGACCAAATTTGTAGTCAGCGGTAAAATTCTGATTGAGAGCTACAGCATCGATCAAGTAATAGCTTACAAATATCTAGGCTATGAGATTCGCTAAGGCCGAGATAATCAGACAACTGAAATACAAAGAAGGATAGGTCTCACATGGGCTGCCTTTGGTAGATTGAATAATATTTTTAAGTCTAGTATCCCAGTTTGTTTAAAAAGATAGGTTTTTAACCAGTGCTTTTTACCGTTTCTTACGTATGGTGCTGACAAAAAGAACAATAGATAAAATAAGAGTTACACAACGCGCTATGGGAAGATCAATATTAGGTATTACCATCAGAAATAAAGTACCAAACCTAGAAATAAGAAAAAGAACAGGAGTCGCAGATGCAGTTGAAAAAATTGCCATGGCTAAATGGGCTTGGGCCGGACATGTTGCCAGATTAACGGATGATAGATGGACCAGAAAGATTCTGGAATGGCGACCAAGGCAAGATGCATATCGAAGCAGAGGACGACCACCGACTAAATGGACGGATAATATCAAGCGCGTCACCACAAACTGGATGCAAGAAGCTCAAAATAGAAATAGGTGGAAACTTTTACGAGAAGCCTACGTTTAGCAGTGGATAAATATAGGCTAATTGATGATAATGTTCTTGCACGTTGTGAATTGTGTTCAGGAGTGTAGTGCTGTTGTAGACATTGGATTATTTTCGAACTTACAGACTCCAAAAGAGAGGTTATAAACGTTATTAGAACACAGAGTTCAGTATTATTGGATTCTTACTGTCCTAACAAAATTAATTGTAATAGTGCAGTTGGTTTTTATTTACATTTGAAAGTGCATTTGAAAATTTACCAGAATTTCGACATATTGCTATTCATTACTCGTAGTGTATTATAGAAAATTAATTATCTGTTAAAGCAGGGAATATTTTAAGACGATAAATGAGTAAATAATTAAAGAATATTTTAACTTAACCTCACATTTGATACTTACTATCATGCAATCACTTATTGCGTCATTTTAGACTTTCGAAAACAAATTTAGAAGTGGCTTTATTTTTGTCACAATAATTAAATAGAGGGATCCTGACCTGGAAGTTAACCAGTATAATAGGAAAATATCGGCTCTTAAGTAAAGTGAATTTTAAGTTAAATATACCCGCTGAAAAATTACAAGACTGAGTTGGTGAAGTTCCTGATTAGGAGAAACATCGGAGACTCTGTAAGTCATCTTATATTACATCAATTATTAGTAATAAACAAAAATATCTATTTGACAACATAAGAAGAACCATCGAATATTTCAAATACAAACAAGAATTTCTTATCTTTTTTGTTTTTGCACCGGCTTAATTGCCTTGTTATAGTTTGGATACAGGACCGCATTCAGATCTAATGAACTATTTCAAATGAGTTGTATTTCACCACCAACACTTCAGAAATCGTACTCATCAGTAACCAGTACTCTTAATTTTCCATCCAGAAAGCAAGCTATAGTATTAAGTTCATTAGAAAATGTAAAATTAGAATATTACCTTGTATCACTAGGATCAGTCATTTCTACAAAAGATATATTGTTCTCTTCTCGTATAGCTAACAACAGGATTTGTATTTATTTATCTAAGAATTAGTTGACAAATTTATAAATGTTCATCAAGGAAAAATCATAGTAAATAATCAAATATTACAAGGAAGAAGATTAATTACTCCTAGTGAACGACTAATATTATCCAATGTATGTCCAACAATTCCACATAGTATTCTAGAATCAGAACTACAGAAACTAGGTTTTAAACTTATGTCTCCCCTATCATTCCTTAGAATTGGCACATCTCGTCCCGATTTTCAGAATGTACTAAGTTTTCGTAGACAGGTATATATTTCACTTTTAGCGGACCTAATACTTCCTGAATCCTTGTTAATTTGTCATGACAATACAAACTATAGAATTTTTATGTCTGTAGACCAACACTCCTGTTATATTTGTAAAAAGATTGACCATATCGCCTCAAACTGTCCTCAAAAAAACAATAACTCCAGTTCAATAATAAATAACACAGTAACTACAGCAGACATTATAACAGACGTAACACAACACTCAGTACAAATCCATTCAGAACCAAATTATTTGGTACAAGACACTCAATCTAAACAATACAAAAATAAAGATGTAGATGTAAATAAACCAAGGCCAAAAAAACGATAACCCGCTTACAAATGAAGGTATAAACGTTAATGAAATAAGATTAGAAACTAATAAATCATTGATCACTTCACCAATTAGCACAGAACCTACACTGCAAACACAGAGCAAAAGAACTTTTTCCGAAACAGTTACACAACTTGAAACTCCTGAATGCTTTATACTGCCTGCTAAGGATACACGTTCAAAAAAGAAGAGAACTATCCCATTAATAAATCCTATCGATATACAGAAATTGATGTTGCCAACAAAAGTATTTTTTGAAGACGACACAAACAAAAGGGTTCTTAATTATCAAGAAACAATACATTTTTTTGAAAACGCGTATGGCTCACCTGACCCATTGAGTGTTGCTCAAACTTTTACAAAAGATATTGAGGGGTTACTACAATTATTAGACAACATCTACCCTGTGTTCAATGAAAAAATTATGAAAACACATTGCACAAAGATTAAGCGCAAAATATCTAAATTGCTGGATACAATTTCCTCCTCTGAATTAGAGAGCGATCAAGTACAAGAATAAAAATTAACATATAGAACAAAAATGTCAATTCTTCAGTGGAATATAAACGGTTATTATAAACAACTAGAAATTTGTAAAGTGTTAATTACTAAACACTCACCTTCAATAATATGTCTCCAAGAAACGAATTTTACTAACCAAAAATAAGCAAAATTAAAGACATTTACACATCATCATCATAAAAATCATAAAAAATAGACGTGATTTTAAAAAAGCCAGTGGAGGGGTTTTTATTTATGTTAATAACTTATTGGAATCTAGACAAATACCTTTAAATACCAACCTTGAAGCAGTAGCAGTAACCATAAAAACTCCAAAAATTATTAACATCTGTAACATTTATTTTCCACCGAATACTGATATAAGTATAAAAGAGATAACCCATATTATAGAACAAATTCCGTCGCCTAAGATTATAGTAGGAGATCTAAATGGACACAACCCACTTTGGGGATCTAATAGATATAACAAAATAGGACACATAATAGAAACGGTCATTAATAACACCAATATTACCCTACTTAATGATTTTTTTACAATTTTACAATTTTACAAGTTTTTACAATTTAAAACAAAAGAAGAATTACAAGAATCTAATTATGATAAAAGCGATAACATACCAATAAATGCACCAATACTAGAGGAAGAGTTAACTGAATCTATAAATTCTATTAAAAACTCTAGTCCTGGTCCAGATGATATTCCCATTATTTTTCTTAAAAATTTTCCTAAAAATGGATTTGCCCATTTACTAAAGATATATAACAAAATATAGCTTGAAGGAGTGTTTCCACATACTTGGAATGTTTATACAATACCTATCCTTAAACCTGGTAAACCACGTTCAGATCCAAACTCCTACCGTCCAGTATCATTAGGATGTGCAATGAGCAAATTGCTCGAAAAATTAATTAACCAACGTCTTATTTAGATACTCGAGCTAAGATCTGTTTTATCTAACAAACAAAGTGGATTTCGCAAAGATATATCAACTCTAGACAACTTATTTGACCTCAAATCTGAAGTGCATGAAGCAATAGCAAATAATCAAAGCTGAATAGCGGTATTTTTTTTATATAACCAGAGCATTTGATACAGTTTGGAGCCATGGAATAATTAAAACTTTACAGAAGTTAGGTATACAAGGAACTTGTATATAGAAAACGTGTATATAGAAAATAAGAAATGAAACAATCAGACAAAACCTAAAACTAGAACCAATAAACGAAAAAATAGTAGAGGGTCAACTAAGATGGTTCGGGCACGTGTGTAGAATGTCGAATAAAAGATTACCAAAACTAGTGTTTGAAACGAGAGTACAAGGGAAAAACAAACGAGGAAGACCAAGAGGTAGGTGGGTAGACGAAATAAGAAAAGAAGTTGAGAAGAAGGGATTAAAATGGGAAAATGCACGACATCTGAAACAAGACCGAAAAGCATGGATACAACAGTGCAAATCTTAACTCCACCAGCCTTACACCTAACGGTAGAAAGGCTTAGGACTAAGTTAATAAGTAAAAGATGCACTAAAGAAATATGGAAGTTCATGCACGTAAGGAATACAGAGAACGACATTAGTATTCTTATAATTTAAAAATTTATGGCACAATTTAGGGGAAACCATGCGGTAAAAATATGTCTATAAAATACAAGAGTTGAAAAAACAAGCAAAGATCAAGCAGATTATTTATAGGAATAGTTTTAATAATTTAGTTATTTAAAAAAATGGCGGAACTTAAAATAAACTTAAATGAAATAAATAAGTAAAAAAAATAATTGTAAATATACTAACTAAAATAATACTTACTTGAAAAATGTCATTTGGATATAACTCACTAAGAAGTTAGTTTTATTTCCAAACACATATCACAAAAGATATCATCCAAGATAAACTTTTTCGCAGGTTTTTGCAAAGGTTAGAATTCACGTGACCCACGCTACCGCTTGGCGGGAGAGCCAGCCATCTTTGGCGTTAAATTTATAACTTCTAATTCTAGTTAATATCCAAGAGATATAGATCTATAAAGCTTTTCTGATCACAATTCTCTAATAATTTCATCACTTTGGCTTGGTTGGATATTGTTTTTTTCTATAATTGCGGCACAATATTTTCACTAACACATCTGTAAAAAATTTATAATTTATGATTATAGATGATAAAAAAGATATAGCATCTATAAAGCTATTCTGATCACAAATTCTCTGACAGTTAAGGAATAATTTTATCAGTTTGGCTTGGTTGGATATATTTTTGTTTCTATAATTGCCGGTATAATATTTTCACTGTTCAACACAATGCGTCCTGCTTCAAGATTTCTAATGAACTGAACAGCAACAGCAAAAGCTTTTTTCTGACGCAGGAAAGTGAATTCTTCTTTTTTATTTTGTCTTTGTTTATCACATATTACAGCTAGAGCGAACTTCAGGTCTGTTAATATCTGCTGTTTCGTAATACATTTACGAGAACAATGTCTTTATTATTTAATACAATAGAGTCTATCTTAAAAATTTGTTTCAACCGGCCAATTTAACTGGATTGGAGATAACGAAAACCTTTATGAATTTTGACATAATAAGCTTTGTAAAAAAGTATCCCTATTATGAACAAAAGAAATAAACTGTGTTTACGTATTTAATTTTCAAAGCATATATTTGTAAAACAATAAATAATCTGCAAATAATTTCAGAAATTCATAAAATTTGATTATTTTAGCCAACATTTAGCCTACATTTTAAACCAACACACAAATTAAATGAGAAATTAAAACACCTGATTTGAAACTTCTAAGTATAATACTTTCAAGATAAAAATAATATTTATAATGCACTTATTGATGTTACTAACTGCTTATTATATGTTTAAAAATCAAATTAAAATCAATTTTTCGTCATTGACAACTAAATATGAATTGTACTCACCTAATTTATAAGCTTGCATATTGTCTATTCTGTGTACCTCTACTTTGAAACATGTATATTCTCCCGGTTCATATTGAGTTTTCACATAAAAACTTACTGTTTGAAGTTACTTTTTTATAGAAAAACTATTACACTTTATGGATTCATTATCCTTCTAGTTGTCACCAAACAAACAAAATTACTTTTAAAAAAACTATGCACATACCGATTATACCCGCTTTCATATCATATTAAAAAATACCGTTTAGTCTTTTAAATCAAAATTCTACGATAATTATTATTTCTGGCGTAGATAGATTATTCTTCTGTTTCTGTATTTAACCACAAAATATTTTCACTATTAAAATACACAACCTTTCTAGTCAATGATACATTTAAGACTAAAAAGAAAACATAATTTTATAATACTGTCTATCATTCAATATCTTATCGGCATAATTAAAATTGCTTAAATTTAGCTGACTGTCTAGTCTGCATTTTTTAAATTCGGCAACTACTTTCAGTGGCGTCTGGTGTGGTAAAATTTTGGGTAGGCCAAGCCTGCAAATTATATGGTAAATTTAGCGCCATATTCTGTGAAACTTCTATTATCGCCCAATTCCAGTTATTGAAACTTTTTGTAATCCGAGAAACGTTGCTCTAATTGAGTGATAATATTGTCCAAAATCTCAAAAAAGATCCTACTAAATTTAGTTTTAGCTTTCTCCAAAAAACTTTGTTCTCCGTTATTAGATGAACTACCAGGTAAAATATCAAGTTCACTACGACTTAAGATGGGTTTAGAATTGGTTTTGCTAACAGCAATGTTGAAATGGTTAGAAAATGTAAGGTCATTTCTCCAGCTCTTTAGCATTGCAACACTTCTGGACACTGAATTGGCACACAATTGAACATCATTATTTTTCTTCTGCAAGATGTTGTATAAGATCTCAATTTATTGAAATATATCACTAAAAACGTGATTTTGCATTTGATTCTGGGCAATTCATTAGGTCCTGAAAGACTTGTAACAATTTTTTTCTTTTTTGTGACACAGCATATACAACTTTTGCATTTGAATTCCATCTTACTTCACTATTTGTGGTGATTCGTTTTCCAAGTATTCTATTTAAAAGAGAGGACCGTTTGGACGATTGATGAAAATAAGCTGGAATACCTTGAAGCGTTGAGAATAATATTTTGATTGTTGTAATGTTGGAGCAACTTTGCTGTAAAACTAAGTTAAGGCGGTGAGCAAAACAAATGGGTACATATTGCTAATGGTGCAGAATCTCTCACTTATTTTTGAAGTCCATTAAGTTGTCCCGACATAACACGAGCTCCATCGTAGGTTTGAGCAATTAATTTAGCTTTACAGTCAAATTTAACCAATTACACTAAACAGTAAGTCACGTAACGCTGGAGCACTTCGGTCTTCCCCTTGATCAAAAAAACCTAAGAAATATTCTTGAACAACGCCTTTTGTATCCACTAATCTGTTAATATCGGTTGTTTCATCAATAATGCATGCAAAAAATGTGGAGTTATTTATGGCGTTCTCATACAACACATTTGTAATGTTTGTTTAAAAATTGGTTACAATTATAGATTATGTTACATCTTTTTTTATCATAATTTAAAAGAAAATTTATATTACAATTCGATAATTACGTTACAAGTGACAACGATGGTCGGCGTAGGCTCGATCGTCCGGTGCAAAACAGCAATCATAAACACGACAATAAAAATCGTTGTTCGGCAAGCTGCTTAACTTCACGCTTTTTGTACGGGGATTTTATGTGAGCTGAGTGGGCCAGTTCCGATCGGGCCTATTAATGATATTTTTTTTTTTTTTTTTTTTTTTTTTTTATTTAAAATTAACGTGTCTCGACAGCTTATGGTCATTGACACAGTAGTTTACAACATTATACATATTTTATATAGGTATAGGTACAAGAATTTAATAGAACATTTTTTTTTATAGAAAGGTTAGAACAATAAAGCTTATCACTATGCACTGTTTATATTAGCTGAAATAAACTTGTTTCTTTTAAAAATCTAAGAACACTGTCAATACGGTTTGAAACACTGAGAATGTCTTTTAGATTTCCTTTTAGGCTGTGCTTGTTACTGGAAGAGTCATACTGGCAGCAGTTTACTATCACGTGTTGGATGGAAAGGACGTTATTACAGTAGTGGCATACTGGAGGGTTTTCTGATGCCATAAGGTATCCATGATTGAGACGTGTATGCCCTATTCGTAGTCGGTGAATAACTGATTTTTCTTTCCTGTTCATAGAGGAGATATTGACGCGAGATAAGTTGGGCTGAACTTCATGGAGCTTAGTTTTTGTTTTACTCCACAGGTCCGCCCATGAGCTGAGGATTTTTTGTTTTATCAATATTTTAAGATCCGTATGGATTTGGACCTCTTGGAAGGCTATGTCAGAAGAACATGCTGCTTTAGCGGCTTGGTCTGCTTTTTCGTTTCCCAATATACCAACATGAGATGGAGTCCAGATTATTATGACTTTTATGTTAGCAGAATATAGTTGGTTACAGATAGTGTGGATTTCCTGGACTAGTGGGTTTTTCGAGAAAATGCATCTTATTGAATAAATCGAGGAAAGAGAATCAGTGCAAATGGCGATTTTTATGCTTTCATTTGAAGTAGGACGGATTGAAGTCTTTAATGCTTGGAGTATTCCATATTATTCTGCGGTATAGATACTACAACTTTCAGGCAATCGCACAGAGCTTATTGTCGTCATCAGTGTGGACACAGCGGAGTCACAACAGTCTTCATTCTTGGACGCATCGGTGTATAAAATTTCATCAAATTGTGTTAAGTTAAGGATGTTTTGGAAGGATTTTCTAAGGATTAAATTTGGGGTTTCTGTTTTGTCGAATCTGCATAAATCTGTATTGAATATTGGAAGATTGTGCATCCATGGAGCTGTCTTGGGGGTATGAATAGAAGTAGTATTGGAGAGGTTGATGGAATCTAATAAGGGAGATAATATTTGTGGTAATGTGAGAGACTGATTGGAAGCGTTTACTGGGGGAGGTTCTATGGGATTGATTAGATTTATTACCGGGTTACTTGGGTTTGCTGATATTCTTACAAAGTATGAAAGTAGAAGCTGCTGCCTTCTTAGATGGAGTAGTGGCTCTGAAGATTCAACGCACAGACTTTCAGCGGGGCTTGATTTGAAAACACCGAGGCATAGTCGTAGGGATGTATTTTGAATCGTGTTTAGAGACTTTAGTAGGGAGCTACTAGATGTCATATAAAGAATACTGCCATAATCTAGCTTAGAGCGAATTAACGCTCTATATATTTTAAGAAGAGATTCTTCGTCAGCTCCTCAAGAGAAGCTAGCAAGAGATTTAAGTAAGGTGATTCTTTGGGTACAGTTTCCTTTAAGTTTCTGAATATGCTGTCTCCAGATAAGCTTTTTATCAAAGGTGATACCAAGAAGTATCAAATAATTAACTGTTTGTAAACGAAGTCCGTTTAGAGTTATAGAAGGTGAATTAGGTCTATGCTTTTGGTAAAGTGAATTACTTTGGATTTAGGAGCTGAAAACACAAATCCAGCACGTGTAGACCAGGTGTCTATTTTGTTTATTGTGTTTTGTAGCAAAGTGCTTGTGGTAGCTGTGACTCTGCCTCGGCAGTATAATATTATATCATCAGCATATATCGAGTACCTGACTGGTGGTTATATATATGAGGAAAAGTCATTCATGCTAAGTAAAAATAAGGTAGTGCTTAAGACTGAGCCCTGAGGCAAACCGTTGTCCAAAGCGTGTGGTTTTGATATTTTTCCATTTGTTAATACTCTAAAATATCGACTTGTTAAAAAATTTTTTAAAAATAAATAAATGTTACCAGTTAAATTATATTCCGTTAATTTTCTTACAATTAGAGGTCTTTGTACAGTGTCGAAGGCACTTTGGATATCTAAAGTTACTGCTATGACTTCGCTTCTATTCGAAAATGCATTAACAATGTCAGTATGTAATGTGACCAGGTTATCCATTGCACTTCGATTTGATCTGAAACCTGTTTGGAATGGGTCAAGAATATTATTTCTTTCTAGATACCATAGTAAGCGTTTATTGACCATCTTTTCTAACAGTTTACATAGTGAACAAGTGAGAGAAATGGGTCTATATGATTTTAGATTTGGAGATGAGTCATTCTTTTTAATAGGAATTGTAGTTGCTTGTCGCCATAACGTTGGGAACTGGTTTTGAGACCAGATCTTATTATACAACTCTAGCAGTTTGAGATGTGTGTCTGGATGGAGATCTTTTAAAAATATTGATGGGATATCGTCAGGACCGGCTGCTGAGTCTTTTAATGAAGATATGGCTTCGTTTAATTCTAGGAGATTAAAAGGAAGATTCATAGAGCTGGTGTTAGAAAATATTTTGGGGCTGGAAATGTTGGTATCTGAGTTATTGGGAAGATTCGGAATATTTGACTTATCTGAAAAGTGAGAGGCAAAGATATCTGCAATATGTTGATCATCGGTAACTGTATGATCCTGCAGGGAGATGGCGGCTATTTTGCTGGAAGTATTATGACCTTTCATACGTCTTATCTTTGACCACATTTGCGCGGGAGAAGTATCTTTTGTGATTGAACTAACGTATTGATTCCATGAGGCTTTCTTACTTTCTTTTAAAATACGCCTAGAATTGGCCCTAAGTTTTTTAAAATTTATTAAATCCGTGGTGGTACGGGCCTTCCGGAATTTATTTAATGCTTTTTTGCATTGTTTGACAGCTATTTTGCACGACTCATTCCACCACGGAACAGGTTTCTTGGAAGGATCAATCGCGCATTTACCAATACATTCCTCAGCAGATTCGGTTAAACAGTTATTTAATAGTTTTACATCTGTATCTATATCATTGTTAAAAAGTAATTCATCGGTTTTTCCCTTAACAGTGGTTCTGAAAAGATCCCAGTTTGCTTGAGTGATTTTCCATTTTGTTATAATTCTACCCGATTACCCGACTACCCGATTTGATGTGAAAGTATGTACTACTTCCTGAATTTAGTAAGTTTATATTTACGTTATTTAGAAAATGTTCGATTGTTTTACCTCTTCCAAATGTGTTTTCGGATCCACACATAGTATTATGGGCATTAAAGTCATCTACTAAGATAAAAGGTGTAGGAAGCTGAGAAGTTAAATCTTCAAGATCGGAACTTATTAAACAGTAGTTTGGAGGGATGTATATGCAACAAATTGTAATTTTGTAGGGACACCAAGCTGTAACGGCTATAGCTTCGAGGTTTGTGTTTAGCGGAAATGCTTTATGGAAAATATCAGTGGAAACAAAAATTGATGCTCCGCCACTGGCACGAAGTTGGGTAGTTCGAATATAGTGGTAACCTGTAAAATTTTTAAATTGTCCGGAATATTTATCAGTGAAGTTTGTTTCTTGTAGGCATAGAAAGTCAGGAGAAGACTCAGATATGAGCTGTTCAAGGCGTGGACGACGGGGATAAAATCCGTCACAATTCCATTGTATCAGTGTGAAGGTTGAAATTAATATGTAGAGTGTTTGGATGTTTGCGAGGTTTGTGAACTATCAGACAGGTATTCTTTATCACAAGCATCCTGGGAATTATCAAGACTGTTTATACTTTCAGAATCATCTGTTGCAGAATGTATTTTAGTTTTAATTTTTTTAATTAAGCGTGTAATTCTGATTTTTGTTGACCTATCTTTAAAATTAGGGTTTATTGATTGCAAAGTTAGAATGAGTGATTTAATATCTGTTGTGAATTTAAATGCTTCTGAGACAGGGTCACAGCTGCCGTAAGCGTTCTCGATAAAGGCAATTATATTATCAGGAGGAACTGCAAAAGCTTCTGGGTTTTGTTTATAGGCTTCGTGTATTGCTTGCTTGGAGTCAGTGGATAGACTGGGGTCGAGAGAAGAACTACGTTTTCGTTTCTTTTTTGTGTTGGAGGTGCTAGAGGAACTAGGAACTGTTTGTTTGGGAGGAAACATAGTTTGTTCTGTTGCAGGGTTTTCCCCAGATTGAAGGTTCTTATCGCTTATAGATGATACAGATGAGCGTGGCCTTTTCTGTGAAAGATGAGAACTTAAACATAGTTTATCTGACTTTTCAGATATTGTATCATTTTCGCAATTCTCTGGGGAAGAAGACAAATAAAATAGATTTGTTTAGGAGGGAGATGATTCAGAATGAGATGGAAATTGTGTATTCTGTTGCTGTGACGTTGATTCGGTGGGAGGATTTGGGAGGACATGGGAAACAGTAGAATTTTCAGATGATAAGTTGTCAGATGAAGTATTGGGACAATTAGAAGCAACATGTCCTGATTGTTTGCATACATTCCATTTTGTCCGTAGACAGAAAAATTCTATTATCATTGCCTTCAAAAGGAATTAACAAGGAGGTGTGAAGCTCAAAAGTATCAGAGGGAGGAAAAATATATACTTGACGGCGAAAGCTAAGTATGTGGGAGTATTCATCACCTGGAATGCCCGCTTTAAGAAAGGACACGGGGGAGGCTATTTGGAAACCAAGACTTTTCACTGCATTTTCGGCCAGTTCATGGGGAATGTAAGGAGAGATGTTCGAAATTAATATTCTTTTTGTTGGGGAGACAAGTTTACGAATACTTAAAGTAAGGCGTCCGATTTGAACGGTTGGATGGGATTTCAGCAGTTGATCAACGAGATTTGAGTTCACTAGATATATGCAGATCCTATTGATAGATATTCTGGATGCAAAGGAAATATTTTTTGGTCCGATGATGTCACCAATGGCTTTAACGTAGTCTAGAAGTTTAAGGTTTTCTTCTGCGTGAAGAACTATCGCCTGTTCTTTTTTTGGGAAAGATGGTTTTGGTGTAGATTTTGCAGCGGTTACGTATGAAAGAGATGTAGTTGCTGGAATGTTGTTTGTAGCAGTTTGAAGGGCCATTGTTAAGGTAGAAACTGTAGGAGTATTGTTTATATTTGTACTGTCCATGTAAATACAGACAGTAACCTCGTTTTATTTCTCTTCTTTAACTAATTTTGCTATCCAAATTTGTATTAAAAACCATTGAATTGGATGGCCAGCAAGAACCAGCAGACTGGTAAAACCAGTCTCTGGTATGCACTGTATAAATTAAATATAATTTATATGATTTAATAATATAACAAAAGCAATACGTACAAAGCTTGTCCAGAAATCACTTTTCGAAATTACACTATTAAATCTAAATTAAACACTAATTACTACCGATAAGGCAAACTGGATTTTAATTGTACTTGGCACACGTCTTACTCGTTCGAGTGCTAGGACAGGAATCAAATGATATTTAAAATGCCTGAATACGATTCGATGCTTTCTGTGGTAATATAATAACATACTTGTTTTAACGGACGTTAATGTATTGAGTGATTTAGTTCATTTAAAAGTTATTTACATATACTCCTGGATATCTCCACTTCATGGTTTGTTCCAGTTTCACTTTTTAATAATAATTTACATGCATTAACATAATTTTTGAATATATGTTTTTCAATTTTAAAGCTCTTAAAATTATTGGGTAGGCCCGGCCTATCTTACCTACCCCCAAAAGCCGCCACTGCTACTTTGAAAGCCATTAAATAACGCGGTAGATTTTCAAGAGCAAACTTCGTGGTTACATATTTAGCGGCGACAACTGAAATCTTTATGAAGTTGATATAAAAATAATACGCTATGTGAAAAAGCTTTGTTGTCTTTGATGTATACCATGATATCTTTAATGTATGATAATTGTCACGAAACAAATACAACTTGTGTATCAGTAAATAAACAATGGTTTAAAAAGTTTTCCCCCTTTTAAGGAAGAGTGGATTTCTTTAGTCAGATGGTCAAATCCAATAATTCTGGATTTCGGTGTGATTCGTAACTGTGTACGCCTTATGAGTTATTATGTGATAACTTTAAGCTCCACACGTTGGGTGAACTGTGTTCGTTCGGTGAGGCATCAACACATTGGGTTTAGTATTGAGGCAATATGTTTGTTCCCTCCAGTGACGCACCCAGAATTTGTCTGGGGGGGGGGGTTTTGAAATTTTTTTATGCTACCTCAATTTTGAGTCCCTAAAATTGACAGTTGACTGTCGCACGTACCGTACTCCAAAAGTGAGGTGGCCGCTGTAAGGCTGGCTGCCATTTTTTCAACACCTGCCTTCTTTTATCTAGATCTTATCTATTGTTCTGAAGCGGTTTTTTGTGGCATTTTCAAGTAATTACCATTTTAATGGAAATAGGCCACAATTGAAGGTTAAAATAAGTTTATTGACATTTGACAATAATCCAACTTGTAAATACAATACTTTTGGAGATAGCTATCGCCGAATGCCCGTTTTCCTCCGCCAATCCTCCCGGTCCTCTTCCAAACATCTTCATTCCATCGCTCTTGTAATTCCTTCATTCCATGAGCGTCGAGGTCTAGGTCTGTAAAGTTTTTGGGGTCAACGATCGTCAGGCATTCTCAATAGGTGTCCAAACCATTTCCAACTTTTTCTTTCTATTCTGTCAATGACCGTTTCTGTAGCATTTATGTTGTTTCTTATAGATTCGTTGGTCTTTCTTTCCTGCCTTGATGTTCTAGTACTTTTTCTTAAATAATCCATTTCAACTGCCAACAATCTTCTCTTAAGGTCTGCATTAATTGTCCATACTTCAGAGCCATAACAACGAACTGATTCAACCATGGTTTGCCCTATTCTTTTTTTGTTCCTTTTGGAAATGTTGCGATCCCACCATAAGGAGTTCAGACATCCTACAATTTTACGTCCCTGATTAATTCGGTGTTTAATCTCGGTTCCTTCCAAGCCGTTCTTAGCAATGAGTGCACCTAAATATTTAATTTTTTCACTTTTTTGATTTCCACGTCCTCGTCTATCAACATTTCAAACCTTAATTGATAACTAAATATTATGTTTTCTTCATGCTGACTTGTAACCCTCATTTTACATATTCCCTGTATAGACGCTTTATCATAAATTGTAGATCAAAAGAATCTTGAACAAGGACGACTTGGTCATCCACAAAGTTCAGGGAAAACAGTACGTCATTTCATATGGGGATTACCATGCCCTGGCAGTGGTTTTTTTAATTTTGGGGGGCTGCCTCAATATATAAATTAAACAGTAATGGTGATATACTGCATCCTGTTTTATTCCTTTAGTTACAGGCATTCTGTGTATCTCTGTCAGGTGTTTTCTGACCCGGGAAACTAGTACCTGCCAAGGGTCCCTTGTCCAGGGTCACGGATAAAGTCCACAACGGCATTCAGGGCGGAGAAGAAGGTCTTCACAAAGGTCTTGAGGAAGGAAGTGGCAGCCCCCCGGTTTTAGGGCTTATTTAAAATCGAAGGGTAGGTGAGACTCTCTAGCTGTAGTGGAAGCAACTCGCATATGAGAAGGATACTCTGATGTAAAGTCCCTGGCCCTCCAAGTTGTGAGTTGAGGCACCGGGCCAACTCCTCGGTACTCATAAAAAACATAAAATGTTAAGAAGTCTAACCAAAGCCTCGGAACAGAAGATTGGAAACACTTTACAGAGTAATAATCCCAAACCTCTAAGTATCGACGATCACAATAAATTAATAACAGACTCGGTTAGAAACGCACAACTCAAATTTTGCAAGAAAAATGACACCAAAAGTGAAAAGATTAGCAAAGATACAAAAGCTCTCATGGAAATACGACGAAACCTAAGCGAGAACGAAAAGTGAAATAAAGAAGAACATAAAAAAATAAATAAAAAAAGTTCAGCGGAAATTAGAAAAGATGTAAGAAGATATAATACTAATGTAATTACTCAAACAGTAGAAGAGAACAAAGGTTTAAAGATAATGAAAAGAAACCTCACAGAAAGTAAAAAAGAAATATATAAGCTGGGAGATAAAGACGAAAAGGTAACAGCAGATAAACAAAACATTCTGAAAATAACCAGAGAGTTTTATAAAGACCTCTATACCATCCAAAGACCACAAGACAAATTCCCGACACGAGTAAAGACTCTCATGAATCAGGGATCGGAAATACTTTTACCCATTACTGTGTCAGAAGTAAGAGTAGCTTTAAAGGAAATGAAGAACCATCGATCGCCTGGTGATGATGGACTCGATATCGAGGCAATAAAAGTAGGTGGAGAATTTTATTAAAATCAGTAAGCGAACTGTTTAATAAATGCTTACATGCGGGTACGATTCCAAAAGACTGGAACAATGCAGTAATAGTCTTGTTACACAAAAAGGCGATATTACTAAATTAGAAAATTATAGACCCATCGACAACGTCAGTCTTGAAGATGTAGACCACTATATATATCTTGGACATACCATTAAAATCGGCAAAGAAAATCAAATAGCCGAAATAAAAAGACGCATACAACTGTCTTGGGTAGCTTTCGGCAAATTAAGCTTTATTTTGAAGAATAAAGATATACCAATGTGTCTAAAACGTAGAGTTTATGACAAATGTATCTTGCCTGTAACTACATATGGACTGGAGACCATGGCCTTTCACAAAGAAAACCTTAGAGCAGCTCAGTACAACCCAAAGAGCAATGGAGAGGGCCATGCTAGGGATTAGTTTGAGAGACAGGATTCGAAATAACGTCATTCGTGAAAGAACAAAAATTACTGATGTCTCAGAACGTATTGCAAGGCTCAAGTGGCAATGGGTCGGACACGTTGCCCGAGATAATCCCGAAAAATGGACACAAAGATTAACAAACTGGAGACCAAGAGAGAACAGGCGAGGAGTAGGCAGACCGCAGAAAAGGTGGATAGACGATATCAAACAAGTCGCGGGCAAGCAGTGGATGAGAATTGCCAAAAGTAGAAATCGATGGAAGCAAATGGAAGAGGCCTATGTCCAGCAGTGGACGAACACAGGCTGAAGAAGAAGAAGACCCATCAGCCTCTTGACACATATGTACAAACTCTTTATGAAAATCTTAACAAAGAGGCTAACACCTAAACTTGATTTCTATCAACCCAAAGAACAGGCAGGTTTCAGGGCAGGATATGGCACAAATTATTATTATTATCCCAGATTTAGCCATACGGCTCACACTACCTCTAAGAGGAAAATTCACTCATCCCAGATACCTACGGTATCAAAAGGATTGAGCTCTAGTGGGACTCTTTCCGTGTTATCGAGCCCTAGGTGACTTGGTATGTTGGAGTATCTCCCAAGAATTTTCTTACACATCTGGACGTCGCGAGGAGTACAGCTTTCTGCATGGCCTTATAAAGATGTTCATTTAGACCCAGCTGTTTTATGTTCGCTATGAGGTTTTTGGGAATAACACCAGTAGTAGATAAAACAATAGGTATTGTCTGGGTACTTTCCATTCTCCATTGTCTCCTGATTTGTATTTCTAGATCTCTGTACTTGGCGATCTTTTCGTTGTATTTAACACCTAAATTATTGGTGTTGGTTATCGCCACATCAATAAGTGTTGTTTGTCTAGTAAGTTTATTAACTAGTATGAGATTTGGTCTATTATGGGCCACTGGTTGGTCTGTAAGCACAGTGCGGTCCCAGTATAGCTTGTAGTTGTCATTTTCAAGCATTCTATCAGGGGCGTATTGATAATAAGGAAGATGGTCGGTTTGGAGAAGTCCCAGTTTGTCAGCTAGTCCTTGGTGGATAATCTTTCCTACTGAGTCATGGCGTTCTTTATAATCAGTACCGACAAATGCCTGGCAGCCACCGGTAAGATGTTGGATGGTTTCTTGGGGTTGGCATCCATATCGGCATTTGTCATTTTGGACTTGAGGATCTTTAACAATATATTTCAGGTAATTTTTAGTTGGAATAACCTGATCCTGAATGGCAAGTAGGAAACCCTCAGTCTCGGGAAACATCTTTCCTGATGTCAACCAATAGTTCGACGCTGTGTTGTCGACATATTCTTGGTTGATCTCATTGAGATGTCGCCCGTGCAGAGGTTTACTCATCCAGGTGCGCATTTTTTCTTGCTGAGTCAGGTGGTTTATGCGCATTTCTTGTTCCCTCAGTTTAAGCGGCGTCGTATCATCTACTGCGCAAATTGCTCGATGTAAAGTAGATGTCTCAGCCTGTACCTGAAAATAAGATCTTAAATTAGCAATTTGTTTATCTAATTGCTCACCTATATCCATAAGTCCTCTTCCCCCTTGATACCGCGGTAATGTTGTTTCTCTCTACTGCACTACGTGGATGATGTTTTTGCGCCTTTGTGAGAAGTGTTCTTACTTTCCGCTGAAGACCCTCTATATTCGTTTTTGGCCACTTTATAATACCAAATGAGTAGCTCAGCGCAGAACAGGCGTAAGTATTTAATTAATGCCTTAAACAAATTTTTACTATTAAGATATGACCGATTTAGTTGTCTTACTCTTCGCACGAACTCCGAAGTTAGTTCTGTTTTCATTTGTTTATGGTCAATTTTCCGCGCTTGTTTTACTCCGAGATATTTGTACATATCATTTTCACCCATTGCCTCGATGTTTTGGCCATCTTGCATATCGAAACCTCCGGGCTGAACCTTTCCTCTGACTATATTTAGTATACGGCACTTGTCTAGTCCAAAATGCATACTGATATCATTTGAGAAATTTTCTACAGTTTTTAGCATCTCATCTAAGTGGTTTCGAGTGGAAGCCATTAATTTTAAATCATCCATATACAACAGATGATTAAGCTTCGCTACAACGGTGTTGTTATTTTTGATGCTAAATCCTGAGTCAGTAGAGTTCAGCAGCTGAGATAGTGGGTTCATCGCTAGGCAGAACCAAAGTGGACTCAACGAGTCCCCCTGGAAAAGGCCCCGGTTAATAGGGATATCTTCAGTTTCGATATTAATTTCACCAGGTATTTGAAGGTGAATTTTAGTCTTCCACTCTGCCATTATATGCTTCAAAAAGGTCACGAGATTATCATCGACTTTATATATTTTCAATATATCTATAAGCCATTCATGCGGCACTGAATCAAAAGCCTTCTTGTAGTCAATGAAGGCAGTAAAAAGGTTTCTTTTTTTGGTGTATGCCTGTTTAGAAATGACTGAGTCGATAATAAGTTGTTTTTTACATCCCATGGAGCCCTTAGCGCATCCTTTCTGTTGGGGCTCTATGATATTGTTCAGAGCACAGTGTTGGTAGATACGCCGGGCCACACAGGATGTGACCAATTTGTACAAAGTTGGAAGACAAGTAATTGGGCGGTACTTGGCTGGATCTTGCGTATTATTTTGATCCTTCGGTATTAGATAAGTGGTTCCCTGAGTAAGGAATGATGGTATTTCCTGTGAATTAGAAATAATATTATTAATAAATACTGTTAAAAGCTCATGTACACTCCAAAACTTCTTTAGCCAAAAGTTTTGAACTCCGTCCGGTTCAGGAGATTTCCAGTTATGAAGCTCTTTGATAATGTTCGAGACTTCTTCAGTGGTGAAAGGTTCATAAGGAATATTCCTGTAGTGTTGACATTTGTTCGTGGTGTCTTCAATCCATCCAGCATTGTTGTTATGGGTAGCTGGCGTCGAAAGTTGGTTGCCCCAAAACTCATGAATTTCTTCTTGGCTTGGGTAGGATTTATTTGCGTTTTCTACAGTGGAATTAAGTTTCCTATAGAAAGTTTTCTCTGCTTGCTCAAAAAGTATATTGTCGCATTTCCGGTTGTTACTAACTTTGTATCTCCTCAGGCGGCCTGAGTAAACAGATAGTTTTTGTTTTAATGTGTCCAGGCATTGTTGAGGTGTGTTGTTTTCTGGATCATACCGTGAGTGTCTTAGAGTGTTAAACAGTATTTCTTCAGCTCTTTTGATGATTTTTCTACTTCTTACTCCTCTTATGTACTCTGTTATTTGTCCAATGTCCCTACGCAGTAATTCGATCTTCTTCAGCAGTCGTTTTTCCCAGGGTGCTATTCTGTTACCAGTCCTTCCGATGTTGGTACCCCGTCGTGTTCTGATCTTAATGCCCATAACATTAGCAATGGCTGTTGCTGCACAGTAAATCAGCATATGCAAATATTCCAATGTGTGGGCTTCTGTGATATAATTGGGTAGGACTTCAGTATTCACAATTTGTAACAGTGCTCCTAGTTTCTTGAAAGAGTTTATTTTTGGTAGCGGTGGTCTGCTAAGTGGGTTTGTTTCACTAAACTCTTGTACGGCGCGCGCCATTTCGTTTGCCAGGCTATCGTGCAACTCGTTATTGTCCTGCTGTGTATTATTAGGTTGAGTTTCTTGTATGAGAATCTCAGGAATCTGTTCATTAGGGATTTCATTAGGGACTTGGTCTGCAACTTGTTCTTGGTTATGAATCTCCCGTTCGATTTCGCGTCTGATGGTGTCGCGTCTAGTCTCTGGAATAAGATTGTTTCTTAAAATTACCCGGTATTGATCTGCTACTCTTTGTTCAGATACTTGGATTTCTGGGTACTCCCTGCAAAATTCGGCATACAGTTGTTGTCGATAGCCGATTGTTTCTTGACCGAGGTTTGTCACCTTATAATAAAAGCGCAAAATATTTTCGTTTATGGACACTGTCCACTTCATACGCTGCCTCGGTCGTCCCGCTTGAGTGAGCGCCGGCTGATGTTCCAGCGCAGCACCTTCAGCGAGTGGAGCTCTTGTTGTTGTTTGGCTCACTTGTGGTTGTTGTTGTTGTTGTTGGGCTGTAGCTGATTGTATGACAGGGTTTCGCCTCCTCAACACCCTGCCACCGACGTCCCGCATGCTGTCACGTCCAGCGCCGGCTCCAGACGTGCCCTGGCGATCCCCAGGCAGCGACACCAAACATAAATTAATAAACTCCATTATCATGGGTGTGCATTTTATATCTACTGCTAGGTATCAGTTTTTGTTCCACGACAGGTATTCCTGTTACCCTCTGGGTATCTGCGCTACGGATACCCAGAAAGCATCCCCCATTCGCAGGGGGCCGCGCCTGATAGAAGAACTGATAAAAACTCCCACAGGTTATTATTATTATCCAGATTTAGCCATACGGCTCACACTCCCTCTAAGGGGAAAATTCACTCATCCCAGATACCTACGGTATCAAAAGGACTGAGCTCTGGTGGGACTCTTTCCATGTTATCGAGTCCTAGGTGACTTGGTACGTCGGTGTATCTCCTAAAAATTTTCGCACGCATCTGGACGTCGAAAGTAGCACAGCTTTCTGCATGACCTTATATAGATGTTCATTTAGACCCAGCTTTTTTATGTTTTCTAGGAGGTTCTTCGGAATGACTCCAGTGGTAGAAAGAATAATAGGTATCGTCTGGGTACTTTCCATTTTCCATTGTCTTCTTATTTGTATTTCCAGATCTCTGTACTTGGCGATCTTTTCGTTGTACTTAACACCCAGATTATTGTTGTTAGGTATCGCCACATCGATTAGAGTTGTTTGTCTTGTTAGTTTATTAACTAGCACGAGATCTGGTCTATTATGTGCTACAGTTTGGTCTGTGAGCACACCTTAATTATTATTATTATTATTATTATAACATAAGCGAGGGCAGAGGAACTAAGTCCCTATTATGCCGAAAAACAAAGAAATTTCATTAATCCCCTACTAGTAAATAACAAAAATTACAAATAAAAGAAATAAAATTACAATTTTATGGTTTAAAAGAAAAATAATATTTTAACTATAATATAAAACGGTCAAGTCTGTTTTTGAACGAGTTGGTAGAGGAAGCGGAGACAATGTTATCGTTGAGGTTATTCAGCACTCAAAAACTCTATTTGGAAGAAAGTTCCGTCTTTGTCTTGTAGAAAAATTTTCTTTCTTTAGTTTATACTGATGACCTCTGAGGTGTTCATCTTGATTTATGATAAACATTTCATCGAGGTTTCCAAAATTGAATTTTAGTATTTTGAATGTTGTAATTAAGTCTCCACGTTGTCGGCGATGTTCAAAAGTAGTTAGGTTAGCCATACTAAGTCTTTCTGCATAAGACGGTCTTCTCGGTCCCAAAGAAATTCGAGTGGCTTTTCTTTGAACCTTTTCCAACAGTCTTGTCTCGAACCAGATCAGGATACCACGTTGGTCCAGCGTATTCAAGTATGGGTCTTACGTACAGAGTGTAAAGTTTACAAAATGATTGCATTGAAACTCTCGAAAAACACCTCCGAATAAGATACAGTCTGGAGTTTGCACGTTTACAAATAGAGGTAATATGGTCGGACCAAGTTAGGCTGCTGTTCACGATAACACCAAGATCGTTATATGAAAAGACAGATTCTAATGGCTGCCCGTTAACAAAGTACGGCACAAGTGGGTTATTTTTGCCAATTCGAAGCACTACACATTTTTATGCGTTTAAGGGTAGTAACCACTGGGAACACCAAGTTAAAATAGAGTCCAAGTTCATTTGGAGGGTTAGCTGGTTTGTGTTTGGATTGGCATATATTTTTGTGTCGTCAGCGTAGAACGATATTTTACTTGAGACATAATAAGGAATATCGCTGGTGTAAACCGTAAAAAGCAGAGGTCCAAGGACAAAACCCTGAAGCACTCCACTTTCCACTAACCTGTCCTGTGAGAAAGATTCGCCAACTCTAACTTTGTAATATCGATCTGTCAGAAAATCATCTATCCAACGAAGTAAAGTACCGCGAACTCCGAAATGTTCTAGCTTATGTAGAAGTCTGCGCTTATTTACACGGTCAAAGGCTTTAGAAAAATTTAGATAAACAACGTCGACCGGCTGCCAACTGTTAAGGGATGACGTCCAGTCGTTAACACAATGTAGGAAATTGGTTAGAGTAGAGCGACCAGAGACAAATCCATGTTGTTGTGTTGGAATAACATGTTCTTGGAGAAGGAATTTGGTCATCTCCTCGGAAATAATGGCTTCCATAACTTTGGCAACTACTGGCAGCAAGCTAATCGGACGATAATTGTTGGGGTCGAGTTTGTTGCCTTTTTTAAAAATAGGGGCAACGGAAGCTAATTTCCAACTAGGGGGTAAGGAGTTCTGGATGAAAAAAGTTTGCATAATTAACGTTAAGGGTATTGCAAGCGTGTCTGCGCACCTTTTTAACATTTTTGGTGTTAAACCATCTAAACCAGGTGAAGCGGCCGTGCGAAGTTTAATTAAGTGTTGTTTGACATGATCCACTGTGAATTCAACTTGCTGTAAGGATGCGCAGACACGATTACAGTTAATAGCAGGTAGATAACCATCATTTAATTCTTTAGTAAAAACCCGTGAAAATGCTAAAGAGAGAGTTTTGGAAGATTCTTTGTCAGAAGAGCATAAAGTCTGGTTGGGTTTTTGAAGTAGCCGAATGGAAACTTTAGAAGTCATGGAGGAACGTATGTATTTATAGACTTTTTTAATGTTACCACTTTCAATACCGTTTGCCACAAAATTTTGTCTTAGGGTTTTTAGAGATGTTTTCAAGTTATTTGAAAATCTGCGGTGGCTTTGGAAATCACTAAGAATCACACAGCTGTTCGTCATTAATAAGCACTAGATCTAAAGTAGAAGGTTGGTTATTATTCCTAAATCTAGTAGGTTCTGTAATGAGTTGTATCAGGTTTGAATTTACTACAAAGCTTGTAAATAAATTATGAGCGTTTTCGTCGTCAGATAATGAAGTTATTGGCCAGGTGATCTCTGGGAAATTAAAATCTCCAGTAATGATAAGATTATCAAGAGATGATAGTTCTTCAAGTTTTGTGAAGAAAACATTATCGTGTGCAGGTAGTGTATTAGGTGGACGATATATACATACTAAATTAAAGCAAAAATAATTTTTAGTAACAGATAAGTGAATTGCATCTATTCCAGTAATATCTATTAGCTTAAGGTTAATTTTGAAAGTTTTGGTAATAATATTGGATAAATAAATGCATACACCGCCACCCATACGATTTTCTCTGTCTTTACGATATATTGTATATCCATTTATATTAACAGAGGAGTCAGGAATTGTGGGTTTGAGCCAGGATTCGGCAATACAGATAATGTCCGGTTTAAGAAGTTGCACTGTGCATACAAATTCGTCAAACTTAGCGGAAAGTGAATCTAAATTAGTATATAGAAATAGCCAGTCATTAAATTTGTTGGTAGAAAAATTATGAACGAAATTTTGTGATTCTGGGAGTGCCATTGATGTATTTAATAGTTAAATCATGTTCACCGTTATTTTTGCGAGTTTCTAGCTCACTTCGGAGTTCTTTTAAACGTACTTGTTGGATGGGCGTCTTGTCGTCAATTATTGAGAATTTTTCCGTGGCTTTGTTTTCCAGAAGTTTGGCTTTATTTCTCAGAATATCTTTAACGTGATATTCCGAACCCATTACTACCTTTATCATTCGGGGAAATCGTTGGTTTGCTTTGCCGACTCTGTAAAAGGTGATTTGCTTTTCCTGGCAGCCAACAGTATCCAAAACAAGCTTAACCTTATTCGCGTTGTCATCTTTTCTGCGTTGTACATCCCCAGAGGAAGATTCTGTTACGCCTCTAATTAGAATATTTTTAGCTCGTGTTATACGATCTAAAGCGAGCTCCTATTATGCACAAAAAGGAAAAATAAACCAAAATAAAAAATATCCCTATAAAACTAATACCAATTATAAAGTTAAGTAAAGTTAAACAATACAAAAATTGAATTGTGAAACAATAATTAAATAAATAATGGTGTCCGAGAGAAAAAAAAACAATCCTATAAATAAAATAAAGCGCTTCTTCTTCTTAAGGTGACTTCTCCATTACTGAACGTTGGCTATAACTACAGCAAATTGCTCTCTATCTTGCGCTTTTCTTTTCTTTTTTTTTCCTTCTTCTTTCTGGACCTCTTCTTCCTTCCACGTTCCCTTCCGTTATAAGTCGTAGGAGGTTGTATTTTTCTCCTCTGTAAATATGTCCTAGATAACTCGTTTTTCTGCTTTTTACAATATTTAGGAGTTCTCTCTCAGTACCCATTCTTCTTGGCACCTCGTTAATGGTCACGTTCTCTGTCCAAGAGATCTTTAGCATCCTTCGAAAAACCCATATCTCAAAGGCTTCTATACGCCTCATACTTGTAATTCCGAGAGTCCATGTTCCCACTCCGTATAGTAATATGGAATAAATAAACGTTTTTACAAATTGGTATCGGATATTAAACGACAACGTAGAGTTTATTAGGAATTTTTTCATTCGTTGAAATGCGGACCTAGCATATTCTATACGAGCATGTATTTCGACCTCATGGTCAAGATCGTTTGTTATCCAGCAACCAAGATACTGGAATCTTTGTACTGGTTTGTTACAACATTTGTTGCACGTGTAACAGCCATTATTTTTGTTTTATTTGTGTTTATATTTAGTCCCATGCTATCTCCCTCTCTGGTTATGACATTCAAAATCGTTGTAAACCCTCAGTACTGTCCGCAATAATGATGGTGTCGTCTGCGTATCTTTAGTTATTTATGTATTCTCCGTTGATTTTTATTCCTTCTTCAATATTTTCGATGGCATTTTGAAAGATCTTTTCAGAATATATATTAAATAACAGCGGAGAAAGTACACAGCCCTGACGAACTCCTCTTTTTATTGGCAATTCTGCTGTCAGACGATTGTCTATTTTGATCGACGCCATTTGATCCCAATATAGTTTTTTAATGAGTGCTACAGTGTTATGGTCTATACAATGTTGTGTTAGGGTTTCTATGAGTTCTGTGTGTTGTATTCGATCAAACGCTTTTTTGTAGTCAATAAAACAGAGAAACACGTATTTTCTAGAGGCCAAATAATGCCTTCCTTGTACCAAGCCCCATACGAAATTCAAATTGATTATCGCTCAGGTTTCTTTCGCATTCTCTGTATATTCGTTGATGTACAATTTGGAGTAAAATTTTCAGAAAATGGCTCATCAGGCTAATTAATCTGAACTGTGAGCATCTATTTGCTTTATTTTTCTTGGGTATAGGTATAAATGTCGATCTAAGCCAGTCTTCTGGGAATATTCCAGTGGTATATATCTTGTTAAATAATATTGTTAACGTCTGAAGATTTTTTTTAATTGATAAGCTTTATCATCTGTACGTATATTTCATCTGGACCTGAGGCATTTCGTGGCTTTGCCGTATTGATTGTTTTTGTAACTTCCGATGTTAATGTATCAAGTATTGTTTCTTGTACTATATTCATTTGTGGTTCTGTTCTCTCGTCATCAAACAGATCTTCGATGTATTTTTCCCACACATCTCCTACATTTTCTGGACCAGATACTATTTCGTTATTATCATCTACTAAAGTTGTTGTAGGGATATTTTCTTCATATTTGTGACTTTCTTAATCTTTTGTATGCATTAAAGTAATCATGCTTTTTTAGTAAATCTCCCAGTTCCTCAGACTTGCTACTTATCCATTCTTCTTTGGCTTTCCTAGTTTTGTTTCGGATGATTCTCTGGGTTTCTTTATATTTTTCTTCATTGCGATTTTTGTAAGATCTCTTTTTTGCAAGAACAGGATAAAAAGAAGAAAACTAGAGTATTTGGGTCACATAACCAGAGGAGAAAAATATGAGCTGCTGAAAATTATTATGCAAGGAAGGATTCAAGGAAGAAGCATAGGAAGAAGGAGACGCATCTCCTGGCTGAGGAACCTTAGAGAATGGTTTATCTTTAGTTCACTACAACTTTTTAGAGCAGCAGCCAACAAAGTGACCATAGTTGTTATGATATCCAACCTCCGGTAGGTGATGTAACTTTAAGAAGAAGGTTAATAAAGTACGGCAGTGATTTTTACCGATATGTAAAACAACGCATTTTTAAGCAGAAGTAACCATTCTGAGGACCATTTGAATATTGCGTCAAGATCTTGTTGAAGAATATGTTGGTTAATAGTTGGATTCACATATAACTTCGTGTCATCAGCGTAAATAGAAACCTTACTGGATACTATGAGCGGAAGATCACTAGTGTAGCCACAAAAAAGTACTGATTCTTGTTGAACTCCACTCTTGACTGGCTTATCTAGTCGTCTTCCCCAACACGAACCCTGAAGTATCTTGTATCCAAATAAGATATCCTTTTTGCTATTACCACTTCAGTGACAGATTCTTTAAATTCTCTTCTTAACTTTAGCAAAGATTGTTTGACTCGGTTAGAAAAATTATGGTGGGCGAGAAAATCATTAGGGGAACCAGGGAGTTTATATCTTCGCCAAAGTTTTCGCTTATGTCGAATTAAGTGGGTACTGAGACTTTTATCCAAGGTTCTAGTCGATTTCTATATAGCTGCCATTCGATTGTATGGTCATCAGAAATTGTTGTAATAGTAGTATGAAGAAAAGAGTTCCACATTGACGATGGATCAGAGTGATTAAGAAAAATAAATTGCCAGTTTAACTGGGATAAAACTGAATTTACATTAAAGAAATCAGTAGTGGCATACGTTTCAAAATTATTTTTGGTACCCGCTGTTAAACTTAATTGAATATATGTAGTAATAAGCAAGTGGTCAGAAAGACCTACAGGAGAGGACACTTCAAGTATAGAAATTAATTGTTCATCATTTGTGAAAAATAAGTTTTAAATTTAAGGATTATTGTTGGCTCTAAACCTTGTAGGTTCAGTTATCAGTTGTAATAAATTTGAGTTGATGATAAAATTTTAAAACAAAGTTTAGGAATTGATAGTATCAGTTATGGAAATAATGGGCCAGCTTATTTCTGGAAAATTGAAATCTCCAACAACAATGAGATATTCAAGGGATGATAATTCCTCAAGTTTTTTAATAAGCATATTGTCTTGAGTAAGTACTGTATTGAAAGGTCGGTATATGCATACTATATTTAATATGAAAGAGTTGTTAGTAATAAGTAAGTGGATTATTTCTATACCGGGTACGTCTATTGTTTTATTACTGATAGAAAAAGTGTTGGTAATTTCATTTGCTAAATAGATGCATACTCCTCCCCCTCGACGAGTACCTCTATCTCCACGAAATATTGTAAAATTATCAATGTTTACAATAGCCTCGGGGAGAGAAGAATTAAGCCACGTTTCTGTTAGGAGAATAATGTGAGGTTTTAAAAGTTGAACAGTATTTATAAATTCACTAAATTTGAACAGAAGAGAGTTTAGATTCCTGTACATAAGAAGGCAATCCGTAAATTTTAGTGCAGAATGTTTCAGTAGATTTATTTTCCAAAAGTTTATTTTTGTTACGAATAACTTTTCGAGTGTGGTGTTCAGAATTCATTATCACTTTTATCATGCGGAGATAACGTTTATTTTGATTTGGTTTACCGACTCTATAAAATGTAACAGGACTTTCTTGACATCCAAGGACTTCTAGGGCTAAATTTATTTTATTCTTATCATCATCTTTTTTATTTTGTGCGTCTCCTGTAGGTTTTTGTGTGCTGTGGTATTACATTTAGAGCAATTTAGGAATCGGAGCTTCTAAGGAAAGATAAATTCTGTAGGGGGTATTGTCATGAGATATTAGAAGTAAATTTGGGATATGATTATTAGTTGTTAAAGCAACAAATACTTCATGCCTAAAGCTAAATATAATATTATATGAAGCTTTAGGCGTCAATTATTTGTTGCTTCAATAAATAGCAGTAAAGTAAAAAAATATTTTTAAAATTTGGCATGCCTCAATCTGAATACAATCATATTATGATTGTATTCAGATTCACGCATGCCAAATTTTAAAAATTTTATTTTAGACACAGCAATAAGCTCCAATTTTTTGAGCTCTACTTCGATAATAGTGTTGGGAATACTGGGTCAGAATACTCGCAGGAGTAATTAATCTTCTAATTTCTATGTCGATGCCTTGTATTGAAACATATTTGTGGTTATATAGTAATTTTTCTAAGATTGTAGTGTTACTAAGATAAATATATACTCTGTTCTTTGAGATTCTGGATGCGAAGATGATATTTTTTGGTTGTACTAAAGTTCCTATTTCTGTTTCCTATTCGTGTACTTTTATATCCGGTACTGATGACAAAATAATTGTTAGTTCTTTGAATAGAAAGTTAAAAGTTGCTTACGGCATTAGAGTAGGTTAATGTTAAAGAAGAGGTTGGAGCTGAAGATGAAGAAGCCGGCCTAACCCCCGTTTTCATTTGAAATAAAAATAGATCTTCTGTTGTTTAGTTTTCATAGTTGCTGTTGCTTTAAGTGGTTTTATGTGGATCAAATAAAAATTATACTTACAAATTTTCTCTTCTGTAATTAGAAAACACTTGAATTTTACTCTCAGTACAAACTTGTATTTAAATTTTTGGTATAAACCAACAAAAAACACATTTTATTCGGAGCTGAAATTTATTGACCCTTTACTAATGAGCATCCAATCGGTATGTTTACATTGTTCATTTATTGTTTTATTCATATTCTCAGCATATTGAGTTCTTTATTTTACACATATCAGTGTTTCATTGTACCATTGGTGTCTACTCTTTTGTCTTTGCCTTCTTCAACATCTGAACATTGCAGTAACCATGAAAATGGCCTGACTTTGGGTGTGCCCCTTTGATTTTGTGGTGTAATTAGTATATGGTTTGTTTTTTGCTCATAAATAAAAATAAAAACGTTTATTGCCCTTAATATAATTAACATTTTACAACTGAGATATTTTAACTTTTATAGTCTTCTTTCTTGATGTCTCGCTTCTGCACCGCCTACTAGTTGAATTGCCTCCTCTCGGATCTTGAATTTTTCTGTCATGGACTCCTTAGCTTCTTTTTTTGTAGGTACTTATTTTCGGCAACGTACCTACTTACCTGATTGGCTGTCTTCGGCAACTACCCGGCTAGACCCTGATCATATGGTCGATCAGTCTATGTTTTGATCTGTACATCCTCTGGATCCGATTCTTGGCGACCATGTATCGGGTCTTCTTGTGGCTCGCTGGAAGAAGTATGTTATCCTTTTCTTAGCCACCTACCTTAGTGGTGTATACTGGAGCCTTTCTTTGATGGTTGCATTTGTTATTCTTTCTTCCCATGTTGATCCATCGATGAACCGGTAGCATGACGTTTCTGTAACTACTAGCTTCGTCCAGTTGGTTTCCGATGTGTACTGTATACTGGCCTGGTATAACTGGATCTTCTTGGTCTTAATTAACAGACTGGGCCTAAAAATACATGGAAATATTAGTTTCTAAAGGAAAGAATCAAGCGCAAAAAGGAGTGAGATTCATGATACTAAGGCACCTACGAGAGAAAATTAAATTTTAAGCCAATATGCGAAAGGATCGCCTATACTAGAGTCAACCACAAACCATTTAATATATCAGTCTTGAAATTTTACGCCCCTACAGAAACAAGCAATGCTTGTTAAAAGAAATCTTTTATGATAGGGTCGAAGAGGAGATAGAAAAAATACCCAAAGAAGATGTCATATTGGTACTAGGAGGCCTCAATGCCCAGATTGGATAAGAGGGCTTTTTACAACAAATTGCAGAAAAGCATACAATACAGGAAAACACGAATGACAATGGGCAAAGACTATGTAATTTAGCAACAAGAACAAATTTGTTAATAAGCTGAACAAAATTTGAACACATTAAAATACATAAGGTAACATGGAAGTACCCAGATTAGAAAATATATAGTCAAATTGATCACATAGTAATTAATAAACGAAAACAATCGTCAATAAAATATGTAAGAACATTTAGAGGTGCGTGTGCAGATTCAGACCACTACACGCTACTATAAGACAAAAAGTTAAAATTTAAACAAAACAGAAAAACCAACATAAAAGTGAAATGTCAATAAAATGAGTAATGAAGAACTAAGAAAAAAATATGGAGAGGCAGTAACACTTCAAATAAAAGAGAAATATAATGCAGAAGGTATAAACACAGAATGGGAACGATTAAAAAATCAATAGAAGAAGGTGCAAGTATGCAGGTAGGTAAAAGTCAGGTTAAAACAAAAACGGATGGTATAACCAAGAATGTAGAGAAATAGCAGAAAAAAGTGCAAGCTAGAAATAAATGGCTAAGAAGAGATAAAGAGGAAGACACAGAAGAATATGAAAAATTAGGAAGGAATGCCAAGAAAGTGATAAGGCAAAATAAAAGAAGATAGGTAGACGAAAAATGCAGGAAATAGAGCAAGAAACAACAAATAAAAATACGAACAATTTTTACAAAAAGATTAAAGAACAAAACAAAAAATACAAAGGCACAACAAACAGAATAAAAAATAGAGAGGTACAGTGATAATAGAGGTTTAAGAATACAAGAAAGTATGGAGAGATTACTACAGAGAGCTCTTGACGGAGGAAACAACAGGAGAAGAGATGCATAATGAGGAGGAAACGATACACGAAGAAGAATCAGACAAAATAGATGAAGAAGACATCGAAATTTCAAAAGAATCAACAGTAGAAGAATAGGATGAAGTAATACAGAGAAGCAAAAATGGAAAAGTCCCTGGTAAAGATGAAGGATGGTAACTGAGAGAAAAAATACTGGCACTATTGAAAAATATATGGAAAGAAGAGAAAACGTCAGGGGACTGGGAGGTAGGGCAGATCATAAAAATACATAAAAAGGGAGACCAACAAATCTGTGAAAATTATAGAGGAATAACGTTACTAAATACAACATACAAAATAGTGTACCATGTAGGATAGTACCAATGTGGATTCACAGAAGGAAAATCTACAATAGATGCAATATATGCATTAAAATAAATAATGGAAAAAGCAAACGAATATAAATTAGAGTTATTCATAGACTTCAAACTCATAGACTTCATAGAATAAAACAGTTATTCATAGACTTCAAACATGCATTTGATTCAATTAAAATTAAAGTATTAATGATAGCACTTAAAAAAGTAAAAATTCCACATAAACTCAGGAAATTAATAGAAATGACAATGAGAACTACCAAAACAAGCATCAAGACACAAAGAGGAGAGAGAGAAATTTAGTATAAATAAAGGGATGAAACAGGGAGATGCCTTATCCACAACTCTATTTAATCTAGCATTAGAATATGTACTACGAAATATAAATAAAGGAAATCTCAGAACAATACGTGGTCAAATAATTGCATATGCAGACGATATTGCTATTATCGCAAATAACAGGAAAATTTTAAAAGAAATGCTAGATAAGAGAGAAAGAGGAGGTAATGGTATTAAGAATAAATCAAGAAAAGACAAAAATATTAAGATTAGGAAAAAAGCCAATGAAAGAAAAAATCAAAATAGGAAGTTCTAAGTTTGAAGAAGTAGAATGCTGTAAATACCTAGGAGTTACAATAAGCAAATCCAGAAAAAGGAAGTCCGAAATAAAATAAAAATATTAGCGAATGAAGATTATTTTGCAAACAAAAGATTACTTAAAAACGAAACACTGACTAAGAAAACTAAGATAAATATTTATAAAATAATTAGAGCAAAAGTATTATATGTAGAAGAAAAAATGAAAATAGTTAAAACAGAGGAAGAAAAATTAAGAATAGAAGAGAGAAGGGTTATGAGAACCATACTAGGACCAAGCAGAATAGAAAAAAATGAATATAAAAGCAGAACAAATGCAGAGATTAAGGAAGAACTTAAGGAAGACATCGTGACTAAAATAAAACAATGCAGAGGTAGATAGTTAGGTGACATTTGGCAAGCAGGAGATGAGGCAGTGACATACACAATGATAGAATGGAATCCAAGAGGAAGAAAGAGAAGATAAAGACCAAGATTAAAGTGACTACAAGAAGTTGAAGAAGAGGCAGGAAGTCAGAACATTCTCTGTGGAAAAACTAGAAACAGGAAAAAATGGAGAGATATTGTCAAGAAGGTAACACAAATAAATGGGACTGATCCACCCAAGAAATAGGATCTAAAAAATCATTCGCGGTTTAACCCCACGCTAGGGTGTAAGCTATTATAATTTTTTATAATTAGGATAATTAATTTCATATCACCACCTACCACATCCTATATTAAAACAGGGTAGTTTTAAAGGGTAAGTGGGGGTTATTGCGTCACATGTTTTTTATTTTTACATATTTTAAAAAAATATTTTAAAATTGTTTCCTTAGACGTTTTCTACGCAAAAAAGTTGCTCCTGTAATATTTCGATAGATATCACCGTTTTCGATATATTTAAACTCGAAGGTATACATGTATTTTATTGTAATCATTACATTTCTTAATATTCATCAAGTATGCTTTGGAATTGACACTTGTGTTAGCAATAATATTACCAATTAATGGAAAACTTAATTAATACTTAACATTTAATTAATGGCGAAAATAATATTTTACAACAACTGTTCAAAATGTCCTCCATTTTGTTGAATACATAATCTAATTCTTTTATTTAGCGAACGCATTAATCCATTTAATGTTACTGGATCGTTTTGTAAATCGGTAAATACTTGTTCAATTTTGTCTCTTTACTCATTTACTGTATTAATTAGAGTGTTATACACTTTTAATTTCAAATAACTCCATACTGTAAAGTCCATTGGATTAAGATCACAACTACGAGCAGGCCAATGAATCGGTGCATACGCACCCCGGCGTATCCATCTATCAGGGATATTTTCATGTAATCACCTTCTACAAATTCTTGTGTAATGTGGTGTAGCACCATCATGCATGAAAAACATGTTTCTTCGTATTTGTTATGGAATATCTTCCAAAATATCATGTAAAATATGTCTAGAAAATTGTAATACATGTTACAATTTAAATTTCCGGGAAAGATGTGATATCCTATGAAACTATTTCCTTAAGTAGCTGCCCAAACGTTTATCTTGAACGTGTGTTGGAAGTTAGTTTCCATTGTAGCTCTTGGATTTTCTTCAGTCCAGAAGTGCATTTTTCTAGAATTAAACATACCTTGTCTTGTAAATGTGACCTCGTCTGTAAACAGAATGTTGCTTAAAAAATTTGGTGCAGTTTGAACTTTTTGAACTTTATTTGCAATACTTCACAAAAATCAACTCTAAGTGACATATCGTCAGGTAACAATTCCTGCACCTGTCGATAGTGGTAAGGATGTAATTGCTCTTCATGCAGAACTCTTAAAACACTAAAACGTTAAAAAACTTCTCTACAACGACAAGCATCTGTATTCCTTCTTTGAAGACAACCAGTTTCTTTCAGTCGTCGTTTAGTACTTATAAAAGTCCTGGCATTGGGAATACTTCTGTTCGGATACTTTTCTCTGTAGCGTCTGACAGCGGCAGCAGCATTTCCCGAACATTCTCCTAATACTAAAAGTATGTCTGTCATCTCAGAATTTGAATAGTGTGCCATATTGTGGGAAAACAAATTTAAAAATATAGCAAAAGAGACGTGTTAAACAAATTTCACTGTCGAATACAATAAAAGTGTAGATAAAATAATTTAATTTTTTACTTTAACACAAGTGTCAATTTCAAAGCATACTTGATGAATATTAAGAAATGTAACGATTAAAAACAGGTAATACATGTATACCTTCGAATTTAAATAACTCGAAAACGGTGATATCTATCGAAATATTACAAGAGCACCTTTTTTGCGTAGAAAAGTCTAAAGAAAGTCTAAAGAAACAATTTTTAAAATATTTTTTTAAAATATGTAAAAATTAAAAAACATGTGACGCAATAACCCCCACTTACCCTTCAAAACCTCCCTGTATTATTATAGGATGTGGTAGGTGGTGACATGAAATTAATTATCCCAATGTCTTCTAATCACTCCCAAAATATGAACTCCATATTCAAAACCGTTTGGAAGATATTTGAAAAAATAAGAATTTCAATTCACGTCTTTAAAGGGTTGTATCTCGCTTATTATTCAGTTTTATAAAAAAGTGTACCATAAAGAAGTACCCTTATTTTGGACTTACTATGAGCTCTAGAAATTAATGTACATAATTCTGGACCACCTTGTATATATATATTTTATATATATATATATATATATATATATATATATATATATATATATAATATATATATATATATATATATATATATATATATATATATATATTAATTTTTTGCAGAATTTGCTTTTACCTTGATTTGTTCTTCGTGAAATTGAGTTTCCAATCGAGATAGACTCCTTAGGTACTTCACTGAATCTTCTGATTGTATCCTGTTTCTTCCCATTGTGATTTCAACTACTAATGGACTTATCTCCTGTGTGAATATGATGAATTACACCTTTTGGGTGCTGATCTTGATTTTCCATTTTTCGGTGTAGTCTGTGATTCTTCCGACGTGATTTTCTGTGGTTTTGATTATTCTTCTATCATCCTTTCCTGTTGCATATATGGCCGTGTCATAAGCGTAGAGGGCTGTACTTGTTGTTGGATCCATTGGTAAGTCTGAAACATTTTTTTTGTATTAATGAGCTAGAGTATACTGCCCTGACGCGTCACCTCTTGGATTTCTTGAATTCTGGACGTCTTTTGGTCGGCTGAAACTTGAAAGGTTCTATTAGTTATGTGTCGATATGTGTTATATATGTTAGATATGTGTCGCATATATTAACTAAGTAATGAGGTATTCTAGCTCTATTCATTTTGTAGATTAGTGCCTTTTTCCAGATCGTGTCATATATCTTCTCAATGTCTAGGATGAAAATTCCTGTTTCCTGTTTCCTGTTGAATCTGATCTTTGTGTCGCTGATAACTCTTGCTAGAAGGGGTTCGGAGTTTTTTCCTCCTTTGAATCTCTTGGTCTGAAGCTTTTCGGTCTTCTTCTTCAATAACTTAGTTTTAGAGGAGCGATAATCTTGGCATGCTTCCAGTTGTTTGGAAGATGCGCTTTTTTCAGGTAGTATTTGAATATATAGTAAACTTGCACTATTATCTTCTTTGGTAGTTCCTTGAGAGCTATGTTGTGGATATCTTCTGTTCCTGATGCTCTGCTTCCTTTTCATCTTTTTTGTTTTGTTTAAATTTATAAGATAGGACATTCACTTTACACAACCGTATAGATGGGTTTGATAGTTGAAATGTGTAATATGAGGTATTACAAAAACACTCTTCATCTATCGATTCATCAATTTTTTAGTGGAACTCTTTTAAATAAACAATCAAAACGTCAAACACACTATCTTGCTCATAACTTGAAAACTTGTATACAATATGCTGATGATGTTGTCATCTGTTCACAGAAGAAAACGTACATCTAATGTATTACTGAACTAAAACATGTAATGTACAACTTTTATTGCTGGACTTTAATTAATGACTTTAATATTTCGTACCAAAACTGTGCTGTAGTATTTTTTATAGAAAACCCCCTATTATAGATAATACTGTATTCCTGAAATTGTCATACCAATTTTTTCAAAATTCAAATACCTTGGTGTAGTACTTGATTGAAAGCTGTTTTGGACTCAACATATTAACTACACAAGTAGTCACTGCAAAAAAGGTATTAATTTACTTAAAACGCCTTGTAAGAGATAGTGGGGTATATGGGTCAACTAGTATAACTAATGTACGTAAACTTGATAGAATCCAATTTAAAGCTTTGAAAACTGTGTTATGTTTAATGAAAAGCACTCCAAATAAAGCCACACTGGTTCTAGTCCCAACACAGTAGGGCTCAACCAAGCACAGAGGAAAGACTTGAGGCCCAAGTAAGCAATTTTAGATTCGCGGATAAGTCACAAGAAGATAGCAGGAATAAAGCGACTAACGCTAGTCTGAATTTTAATCGGATAGGGTACCATGTTGCAGTTATATTACCCAAAACTTCCATATGAAGAGCACTTGGCTGATAGTTGAAGCCTATCGCGCATCAGAGTGATATAGGGGGAAAGGGATGGTCTGGAGCATTGGAGAGCGGTGAAGTAACTCCTGATTTTAACTCAAGTCAATACACCTCGTTCAAATGAATTGTGACACTTAGGGGTGAACATGTCTCACATTCTGGGTTTAATTAAATTGCTTGCTTACCATCATATTAAGACTTTCAACTGTTTATTGAAATATTCGATGCGTTCAGAGTGAAAAATGAGACATTCACAGTTGTTCAAAAGCTTGTGTACCTAACTACTGATTTAACTTTTTAGATCTATAGAAAAAAGTCGAGCTAAATGTACGAGTCTGACCTAGAAGTACAAACAGAAAACAACTCCAAATGACTAGAGATATATCATGTGTTTTATTTTCCATCTAAAACAAAAATATTTTTGCTTAGGTCTAATTCACTTGACTATATTCACGTTATAAACGAAAATTGTACTATTCATATCCTAAGATAAACACCAGTTAAATAAACGGGTTTTACTTGAAAGAACAAAGGAAAATTAGATTAAATTTTACAAGGGGGTTTACCATATGTTTTATTTTCCATATAAAATAAGAATATTTTTCGTCAGGTCCAATTCACTGTATTATATTTACGTTGAACAAGAAACTCATTCTACTTGCACCATCAGACAAACTCTAAATTTAAGAGTTGTCTGAAGATACAAAAATAAAACTCAAAATTTACTAGACCTACAAAATTTGTTTTATTTTCCATCTAAAACAAAAATATTTTTCGCTAAGCTGTGGCGCACCCAGGGGGGAGGGTTTGGGGTTAAACCCTCCCCACCTCAGGGCATATAGAGTGAAAAATATATAAAGAATAGTAGTAAAATGTACCTTGTCTTTCACACGCAATACAAAAAATCCAAAACACTAATTGAATAATTAAATTACCACTTTAAATATGTAGAACACAATAATTATTGTATAAATACATATTAATTAATAATATTTTTCATTATATTTAGATATATATACCTAATATTAGGTTTATGAAAAAGTAGGCAGAACGAGTTTGTTGCGAGTAGCATGCGCCTACAGGGCTGTATCTGCAGCGGCTTTGTGGACTATCACGGGTTGTGTTCCTCTGCATGTGGTAGCAGCAGAAAAGAGACATCACTTTGAGAGAATAGAGTATTTAACAATAGCTATAAAAAAAGAAGAAAGGGAAAAATCATTAAAATTATTGCAAGAATAGTGGAACAACAAGAAAGATGTTGCCCAGTGGGCCAAGATGCTGATCTCGAGCCTAAGGGAATAATTAGATTGTCTGTAATAGGGCGTATCTTCATAAGTTTAGAAGGACAGATATAGATAAATGCCTATACTGCGAATATTCGGACATTGCTACTCACACAATGCTGGAGTGTAGTCAATGTACAGTGGATAGAAACAAACTGTATAAAGTGATAGGTATGAATCCTGTGACTGTAAGATAGATGAATGTGAAGATGACGGGATGTACGAAGTGATGGAATAGTGTTTACAATTACATTTGAGCAGAGAGCAAAGAAGAGGTTTAAAATGGTTTGGACACCTATTGAGAACTCCTGGCGAACACGTTTGGTCCTTTCACAAATGAAAGCCACCAAGAAGAAGAAAAACTGGTAGACCTCGACGATCATGAAATGAAGGAATTGGAAGAGCGATAGAATCGAAAGGTTTTAAGGAGGAGCATACAATGGACCGGAAGGATTGGCGGAGCAGAACAAAGCGAAGTTAGATCAAATTTTACAAGGCGGTTTACCATATGTTATATTTTCCACATAAAATAAGAATGTTTTTCGTCAGGTCCAATTCACTGTATTATTTTTACATACATTTTACATTGTTACATATTTTTACATTTTTACATTGTTAAACAGGAAACTCCTTCTGCTTGCCTCATCGGACAAACTATCTAAATTTAGGAGTTTGATCAGAGAGTACAAACAGAAAACAGCTCCAAATTTACCAGACTTATAGAATGTGTTTTATTTTCCATCTAAAACAAAAATATTTTTAGTCAGGTCTAATTCTCTTTATTAAATTATTAAATTAAGCGCAACTTGTTCTATTTATATCATAATATAAACACCAGCTAAATATACGAGTTTTACCTGAAAGAGCAAAGAGAAAATAGCTCTAATAAATGCCAGGGCTGTACCATATTATGTTTTATTTTTCATACAAAACAGTAATATCAAACAGTAGGTCCAATTCACTGTATTATATTTACATTGAACCGGAAACTGTTTCTGCTTGTACCATCTGTCAAACTCGAATTAAATTTAAGATTTTGATCAGAGAGTAAAAACAGAAAACAGCTCGTAATTTACTTAACTTGAACAATGTGTTTTATTTTCCATCTAAAACAAAAATATTTTTAGTCCGGTCTGATTCACTGTATTAAATTTTTATTGTAAGCGAAACTTGTTCTATTTATATCATAAGATAAACACCAGCTAAATATACGAGTTTTACCTGAAAGAACAAAGAGAAAACAGCTCTAATTATTGCAGAGCCATACCATGTGTTTTATTTACCATATAAAAGTAAGAATATCTTTCGTCAGGTCCAATTCACTGCATTATATTTACGTTAAACCGGAAACTGCTTCTACGCATACACCATCTGTCAAACTCGATTTAAATTTACGAGTTTAATCAGAGAGTACAAACAGAAACAGCTCCAAATTTACTAGACTTGTATAATGTGTTTTATTTTCCATCTAAAACAAAAATATTTTTAGTCAGGTTTGATTTGCTCTAATAAATTTTTAATGTAAGCGAAACTTGATCTATTTATATCATAAGATAAACACCAGTAAATAAACGAGTTTTACCTGAAAGAACAAAAACAAAATAGCTCTAATTATTGAAAGAGCTATAGCCATATGTTTTATTTTCCATACATAACAATAATATCGTCAGGTTCAATAATTCACTGTAGTAAATTTAGGTTGTAACGGAAACTGTTTCTGCTTGCACTATCTGTCAAACTCGATTTAAATATACGAGTTCGATCAAAAAGTACAAACAGAAAACAGTTCCAAATTTACTAGACTTCTAAAATGTGTTTTACTTTCCATCAATAACAAAAATTTTAGTCAGCTCTAATTCCCAAATTCACTAGACTTGTAGAATGTGTTTTACTTTCCATCTAAAACAAAAATATTTTTAGTCAGGTCTAAATTCACTCTATTAAATTTTTAATGTAAGCGAAACTTGTTCTATTTATATCGTAAGATAAACATCAGTTAAATATATGAGTTTGACATTAAAGAACAAAGAGAAAACAGCTCTAATTATTGCAGGGCCATACCATGTGTTTTATTTCCCATATAAAATCATGAATATTTTTCAGGTCCAATTCACTGTATTATATTTACGTTAAACCGGAAACTGTTTCTGCTTGCACCATCTGTCAAACTCGATTTAAATTTACGAGTTTGATCAGAAAGTACAAACAGAACACAGCTCCAAATTTACTAGACTTGTATAATGTGTTTTATTTTCCATTTAAAACCAAAAATATTTTCATTCAGGTCACCAGCTAAATATACGAGTTTTACCAGAAAGAAGAAGGAGAAAATAGCTCTAATTGTTGCAAGGGCTATACCGTAGGTTTTATTTTCCATACAAAACAATAATATCCTCAGGTCTAATTCACTGTATTATATTTACGTTGAACCGAAAACTGCTTCTGCATGCACTATCTGTCAAACTCGATATAAATTTACGAGTTTGATCAGAGAGTACAAACAGAAAACAGCTTCAAATTTACTAGACTTGTAGAATGTGTTTTATTTTCCATATACAACAAAAAATATTTTTAGTTAGGTCTGAATAACTCTATTAAATTTTTATTATAAGAAAAACTTGTTCTATTTATATCATCAGATAAAAACCAGCAAAATAAACGAGTTTTACCAAAAAGAACAAAGAGAAAACAGCTCTAATTATTGCAGGGCTATACCATGTGTTTTATTTCCCATATAAAATCATGAATATCTTTCGTCAGGTCCAATTCACTGTATTATATTTAAGTTGAACCGGAAACTGTTTCTGCTTGCCCAATCTGTCAAACTCGATTTAAAATTACTAGTTTGATCAGAGAGTACAAACAGAAAGAGAAAATCCACAAGGAAAAATTCCTGTAGCTGGCTGTATACCACGTATAACAAAAAGAGGTTAATCTTTGTAAATGGGTATATTTATTTAAAAAAACCCTTAAAAGGGCCACATCAATAAAACAAACGTTTTCGGACCACACAGTCCATCATCAGGTTATTAAAATCGAAAATGCTAGGTCATAATGCCTGAGCCACCAAAATATTAGGGTAAAAACCCTTTAAATTACATTTAGTTATGAAATGTTGTACATTGTGTTATAAAATAACTGTGATGTTCAATATTAAATTAAATTTGACTAAAGGTAACACATGGCTCAATTGGGTTCCAGAGCCGGGTGAGAGGGTACATCTGCACTCGGAGAACAACGTGGAACTGTTCTTTTCTTTTTTTTTTTTTTTTTTTTTTTTAAACAGAAAGAGCTCCAAATTTATTAGACTTTTAGAAAGTATTTTATTTTCCATCTAAAACAAAAATATTTTTAGTCAGGCCACCAGCTAAATATACGAGTTTTACCTGAAAGAACAAAGATAAAATAGCTCTAATTATTGCAGGAGCTATATCATATGTTTTATTTTCCATAAAAAACAATAATACCGTCAGGTCCAATTCACTATATTATATTTAAGTTGAACCGGAAACTGTTTCTGCTTGCATAATCTGTCAAACTCGATTTAAATTTACGAGTTTGATCAGAAAGTACAAACAGAAACAGCTCCAAATTTACTAGACTTGTATAATGTGTTTTATTTTCCATCTAAAACAAAAATATTTTTAGTCAGGTTTGATTTGCTCTAATAAATTTTTAATGTAAGCGAAACCTGATCTATTTATATCATAAGATAAACACCAGTTAAATAAACGAGTTTTACCTGAAAGAACAAAAATAAAATAGCTCTAATTATTGAAAGAGCTATACCATATGTTTTATTTTCCATACATAACAATAATATCGTCAGGTTCAATAATTCACTGTAGTAAATTTAGGTTGTAACGGAAACTGTTTCTGCTTGCACTATCTGTCAAACTCGATTTAAATATACGAGTTCGATCAAAAAGTACAAACAGAAAACAGCTTCAAATTTACTAGACTTGTAGAATGTGTTTCACTTTCCATCAAAAACAAAAATATTTTTAGTCAGGTCGAATTCACTTTATTAAATTTTTAATGTAAGCGCAACTTGCTCTATTTATATCATAATATAAACACCAGCTAAATATTATTTGAAAAAGATGGTGTCCGATCATCAGCAAGACTGGGACCAATATCTTCCGTTCTTCACAATGGCCTACAGATCTGGCGATATTTCGAGAGTATCCGGCGACATCGCTTCTTTAGAAAGCAAAGTTTCTAACGAGATTTTTTCTCTGGGGCAAAGTTTCTGCTAACATCTCTAAAGTCACTTCTGAGATGTCTGCCCTCGACGATAGAGTGTTTTCGTTAAAAAACCAAGTTGCTGCCAATATGTTGGCCTTCGAAGAAAAGATATGGAAAGAGATGGAAAGGAAGATTGAGGAAACAGGAATAGCAGAGAGAGTAAACAATCCAATTACAGTAGAGACAAAAAAAGACAAGACGAAATGTAAGTTGGAAACACGGCCGAAATTTGAAGGAACTGGAGGTTCTGTTCATGTCAAAGTCCCAACTTTCGACAGAAAATCATCATGGAACAACTACATGAAACAGTTCGAAGCAGCTGCAAGAGTGAATGGATGGTCTGAAAAAGAAAAGGCTGTAAACCTCACTATCGCTCTTCGAGGAGATGCCTTAGATGTGCTTCAGACCATAGCCGTAGAGGAGATGGATGATTTTAAACAACTTAAGAAGAGGTTAAATATGTGATATGGTCACGAACACTTGGAGCATGTATATCAGTCGCAGCTTAAAAATCGAAGACAAAAAAAAGGTGAGTCTCCTCAAGAATATGAGGTAAATATTGCCAGATTAGTACGATATGCTTATCCAACAGCTCCCGAAGACATGATGCAAAAGTTGGCCGTTCATTCGTTTATTGATGGTCTTCGTAATCATGAAATGCAGAGAACACTATGATTAGCTCGTCACAAGTCGCTGGTTGATGTCTTATCCATCGCCCTCGAATACGAGTCAGCTACGCAGGCCTCTGGCAGGTACAGTAAAGTTAGGACTGTAAAAGAGGAAGGAGATAAAGATCAACTTGACCAGCTCGTTAATATGATAAAAAGCATGATATACAAGAAACTGAAGACCAAAAGATGCTGGAATTGTGGAAAAATAGGACACGTACGAAGTTCTTGTAAGCATCCAGTACGACGCAAATCAAGAAACTCACCATCATGAAAACTAGAGCGGGTCGGCCTTAGGGGGGCAGCTTCGACCCAGAATTTTTCCAAAGACCCTCTCGCACTAATAGCTTCTTTGAAATGTCGTGAAGATAGTGTATATGTAGATGGAGAAATAAATGGTAAAAAGCATACGTTGTTGGTGGATATCAGAGCGACCAAAACCATTATTCGCCCGACAGTTATAAACAGCCGTAAGAAACTGTTACCAACGAGGTTGCGACCGCGGACCGCTACAGGTGAAAATGCCAACAGTCATGGATAAATCCAGGGATAATTAGGAATTGGAGCAGAAAAGTTCGTCCATACTGTTATAGTTGCTGACATCGAAGGAGATGTTGTATTAGGAATGGACGTAATAAATACGCATGGATCCCAATTGGATTTTAAGAATAAGGTAATCAAAGTTGGTAACGAGGAGGTATTTCTTCATCCACATGATGACAATATGCAAGCAGCCGTTAAAGAAGATACAGTCGTGCCTGTGAGAAGTGAAACGATCATAGTAGCGCAGCTACAGGGAATTGTGGACGAAGGAACACCTGTTATGATGGAGCCTTCGAACCACGACGACGAGTTTGGCCGAGGAATCATAATTGGAAAGGAATTGGTGATTTCGGCTAAAGAAATACCTGTGAGACTTATCAATGTCAATGACTACCCACTGACCATCAAGAAAGAGACAAAAGTAGGAACTTGTATAACTGTGACATCCATAATCCATCAGACGACAACATCTGATAATTCCAACGACAATTTCGACCAAATGGTTGCAGTTGCTGGACAGTCTCTGAATCAGATTGAGAAAAGGAAATTAAGGAAATTTCTTCGGCAGTATCGTGATATTTTCGTACCGAAAGGAGAAAAGACGGGAAGAACTACCGTTGTTAAGCATAAAATTGATACTGGTAATGCTAAGCCAATTCGTCAAAGAGCTCGACGATTACCACAGGCGAAAATAGAGGAAGCTGAAACGATTGTTCAGGAAATGAAAGACGGGGTAATAGAACCTTCTACAAGCCCATGGGTCTCTCCGGTGGTCCTGGTTAAGAAGGAAGACGGAACAACGAGGTTCTGTGTGGATTACCATTGGCTGAACAACGTTACCAAGAAAGATAGTTATTATCTGCCTCGGATCGATGATAGATTGGACACATTGGCTGGAAGTAAATTATTTTCTACTTTGGATTTGAAGTCTGGATACTGGCAGGTAGAAATGGACCCGGTAGATAAAGAAAAGACAGCCTTCACCACAGGATCGGGATTATGGCAATTCAACGTTACGCCATGTGGACTCTGTAATGCTGCTGCGACATTTGAGAGGCGTATGGAAAATGTGATGAGAGGGTTATCTTGGAAAACATGCCTAGTTAATCTAGATGATATAATCGTCTTGGGGGAGACATTTGAAGATCATTTGAGGAACGTAGAAAACGTTTTTATTCGACTTCAAGATGCCCAATTGATGATAAACCCCAAGAAGTACCAGCATTTCAATGTAAAGTTAATTATCTGGGTCATATTGTCACTAAAGAAGGAGTGGCCGTGGATAAGGGAAAAATCGATTCCATTAAGGAATGGCCAAAACCAACTGACAAACATCAAGTGAGAAGTTTCCTGGGACTATGTACTTACTACCGGAGGTTTATTAAGAAGTTTGCGGATATCGCTAAGCCATTAACGCGACTCACAGAGGAAACAAGAGATTACCGCTGAGATACAGACTGCCAAAGTTCCTTTGAGACCTTAAAAAAGCATTTAATCACAGCACCAATTTTAGGGTATCCACTGTCTGGAGGAGAGTTCATTTTAGATACAGATGCAAGTAATGTGGGAATTGGAGTGCTGTCTCAGATTCAAGGAAGACAGTTAAGAGTCCTTGGATATTTTAGTAAGGTTCTCTCAAAACCTGAGCTAAATTATTGCGTCACGAGAAGAGAACTTCTGGCAGTAGTGAAATCAGTAGAGCACTTCTATCAATACCTCTATGGAAGAAAGTTTTTAATCCGAACCGACCATGCCGCCCTTAAGTGGTTGATGCAGTTTAAGAATCCAGAGGGTCAGATAGCCAGGTGGATCGAACGACTCCAAGAATATGATTTCAAGATTGAGCACCGGGCTGATTCTCTTTTCTTTTTAAGTAAGCCACCGAAACGCTGATTCTCTTTCCAGATGGCCATGCCCATCAGAGTGTTCCCACTGAGTGAAGAAGAGTGAAGATCAGTGAAGAGCAAGAGAGAGATTTTGTTATACAGAAAATCCGAAAATGGAAAGAGGAAAACCGTCGACCACCTTGGCAAGAAATATCAAATCTAGGCTCAGTAGTTAAGACGTATTGGGCCCAGTGGGACTCATTTATCATGGAAGATGGCTTGCTCAAACGAGTCCTAGAAAATGATGACGGTTCAGAGAAGAGAAGACAGTTGGTGATTCCAACTAGCAGAATAGCCGAAGTACTTTGTCAGTTACACGACAGTCTATCAGGAGGGCATTTTGGTGTAAAGAAGACCATTCAGCGAATTCGGGAATGGTTTTATTGGATGAACAGTTCCGATGATGTAAAAGACTGGTGTAAGAAATGTACTATTTGTACATTTCTTTGTACATACGTATATTTGTACGAAGATATCGGAATCGGTTAAAATTGTATCGCACGTACATAAATTATATAATTATTAAGTGTAAAAATAAATTAGTAGTAATAAAGACTTTGATAAATTCGTGAGTGTTATAAATATTAAACCTTTAGTAAATTAAGACAAGAACAATAAATTAGAATTAATAAAACAGTTCAATAATAAACGACTTAAATAATAAATTAACAAATTTTTTATTGGAAAGTCAAAACAAATACTGTCCAAATATTAGAAAAACTTCTTAACTACTATTTTGTATTGGCTATTAAATATATTGGCGACATTACTACAAATATCTATAAGAAGTTTGAAATAGGTTACTAACTAATACTTACAATTTATAAACGGGTGATAAAATTATAATTATTTATTCTTTTTGCAGTATGTGAACTACTTTCTACGGAAGTACCAAATCAAACACGATCAGATATATATCTTTGAATTGATACTGCCATAGAACACAGCTCTAAATTGGTTCCAACTATATCCATCTTCCCATATCTCTAGTCAAAGCAGATCGATACAACGCCTTCTTCTATCGTAGTTCGTAAGTAAGTCAAATATTCCAATTAGTTTCCGAGAATTATCTGAAATTTAGGTTAATTATCTGAAATTAGTTATTATGAATATAAATCTTAGATCTTTCTTAGATTGGCAATAGAATTAAACATGTTAAAAATTTATAGCACAATCGAACAAAAGTTCGATTCGATATTATATTTATATGTGATTGTTCCACAAATATGGTTGAACACTGTATAGACAAATACAATAGAATATTTGACCTAGATATTTCGACTACAATTAATCATTAATTTGCGATTGGTAAACTGTTTTTTGAAAGACATGAAAATTTTAGTAATATTTCTGTCCCCAATATAATTTTCCAAGTCAAAGAAAAATGTAACAATATTTTCTTTAGCTTAAATGCTGCCCAAAGGAAGCAACATATTATGAAAACTGATTTTAAGAATTATCTAAAAGAAAAACTTGTATAGCCCATACTGATAAAAAAATAATAAAATTGCTTCAAAAACACTGTTTTGAATTAGTTTTTAAATATATTGGCGACAGTACTACAAGCAGAAGTGAAAGATCAAGTGAATAGAGTAAACAGAGTCGCAGGTTGCTTGAATGAAAGAAAATGGAGAAATAAGAATATCGGAAAAGAAATGAAAAGCAGAATTTATAAAACAGTCATCAGACCAAAGATAACATACACGGCAGACACACGACGTAACACACAGAGCACAAAAAGGACGTTAGAAACAGCAGAGATGAAAAGACAAAGAGAAAGAGAAGAAAAACGAATACCAGGAAGGATTTCCTGGCTGAAAAATCTACGTATGTGGTTCAGTACAACAACCAGAATTCTTTTCAAAACAGCAGTTTACCAAATACAGATTGCCATGATGGTCGCCAACATCCGGAACAGATATGCACTACAAAAAGAAGATGTTCAATTATTTAATCAAAAACATATTTACCATATGATGATGTAAGGTTTAATTTACTTCTTAACACATTTCTTTCTCTTTCAGTCTTTGCGGTTTTGTGTTAACATCCTTGCGTTTGTCTATGTCACTCCCTTCTCTTTAATATCTTTTTGATTACTTCAATTCATGTCTATATTGATCTGCCTTTTTTTGTTTTTCAAGATTTTTGCTTCCCACACTCTTTTCACTAGTATGGTATCTTTCATCCAGTATGAATGACCCCACCAACTCAGCTGTTTCTGGTCTATTAACTCCAATGTGGATTATATTTTCAGTATATTATTTAAATCTGTGTTTTCTATTCCATACCCTTTTGATAACGACTTTAACTCTTCTTAAAATATCCATCTCTATAGCCTGTAGTATCGTTCCGTTAGTACCCATGATTCCTTTCCAAAACTCATGACAGGTCTATAAACTGCTTTGAAAACTTTCCTGCATGCAGGATTTAACGCAAAAAAAATTGAAACAATAAAACACTAAAAACTTTGTTTTCAAAATTTCTACCAGTTCAAGCGAAGTAAGTTTTTGGGCAGTAGCTACATTTTAGTTTATATACACTACTGTGTAAGCGCTTTGTATTTTGGCTCTTGCTGTTTTTAATATATTTTCCGAAGTTGTTATTTGTTCTCAACACTGGTGTTATTCCTTTTTTTATGTGTTTGGCTATTTTTGTTGATATTTTGCCTGTATACATACCACACAACATGAATTGGCAGCCTATCATAGTATGTTACACAGATTTATATACAATTAAATATCATTAAGCAAATAGTAGTAAACAATTACGAACAAACAATTAATAAAATTTTAAATCAAAAACTACACAAGAAAGCCCTGAAATTAGTATTTTCACCACCAAAGAAAAAACTCAGTACCTTCTCTTCGATTAGATCTACAGGCAAAAAATCAACAAAAATAGCCAAACACATAAAAAAGAAAGGAATAACACCAGTTTTCATAACAAATAACAACTTAGGAAAATAGATTAAAAACAACAAGAGCCAAAATCCAAAGCACTTACACAGTGGTGTGGACAAACTTAAATGTGGATACTGCCCAAAAACTTACATCTGTTAAACTGGTTTTAATCTGAAATTTTAACAAACGAATAGCAGAACATAAAAGGGCTTTCAATAATAGAAAAACAGATTCTACATACGCACTTCACCTTCTATATTATTATAATCATTCATTTAATGACGATTTTAAAATTATTCACATTCAAAATAAAGGCCTTAAGCTATCTTTGTTAATAAGAATCTATAGATATTACTAAATTAAAAAACACAGATATAATTCAGAATGACCAACTTAAGACAAAGCGTTCTCCCCTGCTCAACCTATTTCATTAAAGACTATGAAGTGTAAACGCATGCCAAAAATAGATCACTTGAGAAAGGCATTTAGCCAAAATAGCTGTAGTGATAAGATTATATAATAAATTTTTGACAAGTCAAAGAAAAAGAGGTACTTAACATATTCTAAAAACTAATTTCGGGAGTTTATTCATAGAATAACGTAGCTAATAAAATAATAAGTCATATTAGTAAAAAGAGAATCATAAATTTACTTCAAAAGTACTGTTTTGTATCGGCTATTAAATATAGTGGCGACAATACTACAAATATATATAAGACATTTAGAATAGGTTACAAATAATACTCACAATTTATAATCTAGTGATACAATCATAATTATTCATTGGGTTTGCATTATGAGAACTACTTTCTATATAGGAATCAAACAATTTATGATCACATATACATATTTGAATTGACTCCTCCATAGAACACAGCCCTAAATTGGTTCCAGCGATACCATCTTCCCATATTTCTAGTCAAAGAAAATCAATAAAAAGGCTTTTTCTTTCATGGTGCATAAATAAACAAAATATTCCAATTAGTCCGAGAATTGTCTGACACGAAGAGTTAGGTGACCTAACAGTAGCTGAAATAGATAAAACAACTATTATGGAATTGTATAATATGAATAAAGTGTTAGTTAACAGATTGACGATAGAATTAAACATGAATGTTCAAAGTTTAGAAGCCAATAGAAACTTTTATCCAGAAGTTCAATTCGATATTAAATTTATATGTGATTACTAAACAATTGTGACTAAACACCGATTAAAAATAGTGTTGAACTTTCACATACCAACAGAAAACAGTTTCAGAACCTATGTTCATAAATTAGACATTTTTCTTTAGTTTAAAGTCTGCAAGTAGGAACAACACATTCTAAAAACTGAACTTAAGAAATAACTAATAGAACAACGTCCGTAGCCCAAATTGTTAAAAACGAATAATATATTTCCTTCAAAAATACTGCTTTGGATCCCATTCCCTTTTCTAACACATTTTTTTAGATCAAATTAATAGAATTTAAAAAACTGTTCGTGCCTTTAAATATTTCACAAAAGAAATAACACATTCGAAGTGTGCGTTCATAACGAGGAGCCGACCCTCGGTCGGACCATAGGATGGTATCATAGTATCAGCCACGTAAAATAAATCTATTATTTTAAAAATTCCAGCGAGGTGCTGACTACCTAGCCTCGCTGCGACCATCGTATCGATGCCAGGTAAAATAAATGCATTTTATTTTAAATTCGAGCGTTTACTGTCAGTGCTATGCTCTAGGGGAGAATACGATGTGATGGTCTCCGTAATGAACGCACCCCAAGAACTACTTTATCTGACAATTGTAATGTTTCACTCAATGTTAAGTATGTTCTTGTAGAGTGTCCAAGATACCAGTTGCAAAGACAGACCAACCATATGATCAGATCAACAAGTGAAATCTTGAAATCTAAAGAAAAATGTAAAATTGAACAATTGGTAAAATTATTTAAACACATTAATATACTTAACAAAATTTAATATCTGTCTCTATGTCTCTAATATCGTTAGACGTTGATGCGACATTGTTTGTAAATAAAAAAAAAAAGAAATTCTTAAAACTGATTTCTAGAAATAATTGGTAAAATAACGTAGCTAATGGAATGGTATTTCAAATTGATAAAAAGATAATATTATAAATTTACTTCAAACGTACTGTTTTAGATCGGCTATTAAATATACTGGCGACAATACTCAAATATAAGAAGTTATAAATAGGTTACTAGCTAATACTCACAATTTATAAAATAGTGATAAAATTATTAATATTGTTTTTGCATTATGTAAATAACTTTCTACGAAAACACCAAAACAAACACGATCAGATATACATGTTTGGATTAATACTTACACAAAACACAGCTCTAAATTGGTTCCATCTATAGGCAACATGGCATTGAATGGTGTAGGTGTGTTGGAAAGTGCTTCTAAGTCAAAACCGTGTAAAAAGTGTAAAAAGAACGTTTTAAATGGTGTTAAGTGCAGTATTTCTGAGAGCTGTTTCCATACTGGCTGTGCAAGAAATCATAGTGCAGTTACGTTTATTGCTGACAATGTAATTACATGTTGTACTCCGTCACCGGTAACTACCGACCTAGACCAAGCATTTTACGATGCTATGGAAACACAAGGAAGTAAGCTAGTTGACTCACAAGTATTTTCATATATTCTTAGACAAAAAGATTTAATAATTATTGAATTAAGAGACAAAATAAATATTTTAAATGATTTTATTGCCGTATTAAAATGTGATAAAAATAAAAATGATACAAAAACTGGAAATTTAAAACATGTACAAGAAAGTGGGGAATCCTCAAAAATTGTAACTAACAACAAAACTTACGCTGACAAGCTTAATACCCATACTGATAAAAATACGAAGCCAACTGAGCCTGTTGCCAGCTCTTCGATACAATCAGAAGTGTCAAGAAATAATGTTTCGTGTGCTATACTAAATGCTGTCACAAAAGAAAAATGTAATGAAATTATAAGTTTAGGTGAGGATACTTCACCTCGTAACAACAATGAATGGAAAGAAGTGAAAAGAAACAAACAAAGAAGACAACTTATACACTGCGCTCCAAAATTACCGCATAATTTTAAAATACTTATTTTGAGTTGTAATGAAAAAGTTTTTGTTTGCTCTTTTCTGCTTTATGGTTGTTTTAAAACATCTTAAATAAAAAACTTTTTTTACAAAAAATGTATTGAAATTAACAATATAACATCATAAATCTAAACATCTAAACAAACAACTGATCTAACCAAACTAAAATTTTAAATTAATGACGAAAATAAAATTTTTAAAGTTGAAGAAAATACTAGTACCATGTACTAGTATAGAGTATTGCCTCCTCTGGCATTTATTACTGCTTGACAACGATCTCTCATACTGAGAATAATCGTTATGATTTCTTCTTGATTAATTTGATCCCAAATTTCAACCAACCGCAAAAACAGGTCATATAATGTGTTTGGTGCATTAGGAAGTTGTCGTAGTCGTCTGCCTATGATGTCTTAAACATGTTCTATTCGGTTGAGGTCAGGACTTCTCGCAGGCCAATCCATGGAAGAAATTCTAACCTTCTGACGATACTGCTGCACAATTCTTACCGTGTTTGGCCTGGCATTATCTTGCATAAGCATGAAATTATCCCCAATAAATTATGCAAATGACACGACATGGTCTTCTAAAATGTCTGTTATATACCTCTGTGACGTAAGCCGACCGCGATCTATTTTAACTAATTCCGTACGAGCCTCTAAATTAATCCTACCCCACACCATTACCGAGCCGCCACCATACTGTACAGTCCCTACAGTGTTACACTGTGGGTAGCGTTCCCCAGGCCTTCTATACACTCGGTTTCTCCTGTCATCAGAAAAAAGACTTCTTGGATTCATCGGTGAACAATATTCTTCCCCAGTCGTCATTATTCCAATCAACATGTTCACGAGCAAAATGCAATCTTTACCTTCTATGGTCTCTGGTCAATAATGGGTCAATTAGTGCCCTTCCAGGGTGAAGTTCGTTTTCGGCATGTCTTCTTCCAATCGTATTTTGGCGAATTATAAAGTTATAACGATCCAAAAATTTATTTTGAAGAGAAGTACTGGTAACCCTTTGTCTTAGTGTACGAAGTGTCAAAAACCGGTATTGATTATGAGTTGTAATCCTTCTACGGCCTTGACCGGGTCTTCTCGAGTTACTTCCAGTAACAGAAAAACGTGTTAACATCCTTGAAATTGTTGCCTAGATGACGTTACAACGTTCAGCGAGTTATACTTGAGTGTATCCTTCTTCGCGAAGAGTAACGATTCTAAAACAGTCACTTTCTGACAAGTTTTGATTTTCTTCCTGCTTGTGGTTCATTTAACAGAAAAAACACTTAATAAACTTGAAAACTCCCTTTAAACCTTCAGCACAACGTAATCCAACCCAACTAAATTCGAAATAAAATGAAGCACAATTAGCACGTTTTAATTTTTCTTAAAAAAATGGTAAAAACATTAGCGTTTTTTACCGTTCTTTCGATAAATTTTACGATATACCGGGGGTAACAATAATATATTAGCACGAAAATCGAAACATTAAAATTATTTGATTTACCAGGGTTTTTAAAATTATGCGTTAATTTTGGAGCGCAGTGTAGTAGGCAAAAATGAATCCATTAAAATAAATGGCAAGGAATTTAAAGGAGTTCCAAAAATGGCAAATCTTCACGTATACCGAGTGGACCCACAGGTGGACGCAAATGACTTACTAAATATGCTTCAACCACACTTTCCAGAAGTAACCTGCGAATCACTTAGTTCAAAACATCCAGATTTATATTCTTCATTTAAGGTAAGCATTTATGAGTCTAATTTCCAGAATGCTATGGACTCTGATAAATGGCATGATATAAGGATACCAGATATGATATTGCCACGCACTAAACTCGTACACCTACGCGCATGACGTCACCTTGTGCTAAATTTGCAAAATTTATTCATGCTTGCGGATGAAACGAACTGTTGAAATTCTAATATAATTTACTATATGTTTTATTTACTACGTGAATTTAAGCTTATATATATATATATATAAATATATATATATATATATATATATATATATATATATATATATATATATATATATATATATATATATATATTGATCAATAGGTCGGTAGGTTCTGGGTAATATGAAAGACTGAATTTAATTCTTAAACATCTTTAATGTACAATTTTTGCCATTTTTCTTTTTCTGGACAAAGTAAAATTATGTAAATCTTTATTTAATTGTCTAATACGAAAAAACATCCTGGATCTAAAAAATAGGGTTTTTGTCTGATTAGAGCATAACACTGAAGAACTCTCATCTAATAATTTTTTTAAATATTGTTTAGAAATAAATAATTTATCTTTATTCACAGAATTAAAAATTTTCTCTAGTTTTTCGAGATATTCCATCATTTGAGGAGTAGGTTTTGAAAGACCACCTTCACTTAAATGAGAAATCCAGGTAAACTCATTTGAACTGGATAAAGTTAAAGATGAATCTATATCCTTCAGCTTGTGACATATATAACCTGCCAAATGTTCTAAGCCGTCATATTCGATATCACTGAGTTCACTATCATACATATTAGTAGGTGCCTCTGAATCGGTAATAGTCTTATTTTGAATTGAAGAAAAATATTTTCCACATAAATTTGCACTATCCACAGGTATGTTGGGAGTTTCATCTTCTTCGACATTTCCGAAGCTGGAAAGAGAACCTTCATTTCTTCCAAGAATATAGGATCGTAGACGGTATTTAAATTGTAATGCATCTGGATGATCATGAAGTCCTCCTTTGGCTCTTATAGCTCCAAAGAAGTTTTCCAATACATCCTGATTTAACCTATATGTCAATATATATTTGGTGAAAAATCTAGTTTTCATATCTTCAAATAGAAGTTTTAATGAATGGTTAGTCATAATAATGCCTGAAATAAACATAGGTGTCATGAGAATTAATAAATAATCTTAATGTATTTTTATTTCACCTTTTTGGAATGGAAGCAAGCATTTCTTTCCTTTAACCCGGAGATTTTCCACTGTGTCTGTCATTTTGGTAATGATACCATCTTGGATATTTGAAGCTAATCCATAAGCTTTTGTTCGCTCTCTGGAGTCACTCGAATACTCTCTGACATTCATAACATCAAACCAATCATTTACCTAAAATTATTATTTATACCATCGTTTTATTTACATAAAAGTATTTAATTTAGAGATAACAAAAAAAATATATACGTACTAATTTAAAAAATTTTCCACATTCAAGCCAGTTTGCTTGTTTCAATAACCCCATTGTTCCACATCTTAAAATTGCCTTGGAAATGGTGTGGGAAAATAGCTTAGTTGCTAATTTTACTTTTTGTCTTCCAGTGCCTTGAATGTTAAGAGACTCCTTTGATATTTTATGTGTAATTTTTAGGTCTGAAGTACCAGTTACATCAATAACCTCTTCAATAATTGTTTTATTTATCTCAGAATCGCCATTTAAAATAAATCCCTGATCTACGAAGTGATTTCGAAGTAATTTTACAAGGTGGGGTACATCAGCCATCACATAGATATTGTGATTATTTGCAGGATTCTTAAAGAAGGTGTTCGTATGATTAATATTTAACTCTTTATAAAGTGCTCTGTTTCCACCACCTAAATCACTTACAATAGCTACCACTGAAAAACCTAAAAATTAGGTGTTTTGAGAGTTTTGACAGATAATCACATTCAGTAACAATAAAATATGTATAATTACAAATAGCCTTACATTTTAAATAGTTCAACTAATAATAATCATAGAATAGGTATAAAAATAATTATCATAAAATATTTACTTGACGATTCAGCAAACTCTATGATTTTAAACAATTTTTCTTTCGAAAGCTGAAAGTCGAAATCATAGAAAACAGGTTGTTTCCAACTTTTAAATAGTCCTCTTAGCATTACCACTTGTACATAAGAATATGGCTTCAAGGTTTCATCGTTCGCTTTGTCATAAAGGTAGGCTTTTTTGATTTTCATCTCGTCAAATGATAACACACACACCTAAAAATATTATGTTTTAAATATTTGCAAAAAAATCATATGTATAAATAGCAAAACAACATAAGTAACATAAAATATGAAAAATTTTTGTAAAAAATGTAAATTAATCTACCAACCTTATCTAATGAGCTCATGTCAGAGAATTTCATTAAACTGAACACATTTTTTAATATGCCAGGAGCAATTTGTACTTTTTTTAGCCAAGATCGAAGAGAAGAAACTGCAGGAAACGGGTATCCTTTTTTTAAAAGCAATCTGTAAGATTAAGAAAAATATGAGTGTCATTTGTTTGCATTTCAATAATGAACTAACCTATATGCTCTTGGACCAGCAGAATAGATAACTATTGCTTTAGATATGTCCTCAACTTTCCATTTAAGGCGAGTTTTTGAATTTTCTAATTTTTTTAGGTGCTGCTCACTAAAAAGGTTTCCAATAAGTTCTTGGCGCTTTTCCAAAACTGCAATCTTTTCTTGAAGACCAAGTATTATTTTGTCCCGATTATCTTCTTCAGTATAAACCCTTAAAAAAAGTGAGAGTTAAAGATTACAGGACCATATATTCTAGATATAAAAAATCATAGACTAGTTAAGATAGTATATAATCTGTGCTATTAGTTAGGTATTTTTAACTACAAACTAACCCAATACTTCGATGAGTAGGTAATTCTTCCAAAACAGCATTCTCGGGGATAAAACAAAAAGTACCAGCCTCCGCACCATAATCAAAAGTGTTTCCACTATTGTTACAAAGTTCCGCTCTACAAAAACAAATAATTAGTAATGAAATCATTAGACATGATTATTTACCACTTCACTATAATAAATATCACATACCTATTTAATAAATCATCCACAAGTCTTTTTTGTTGTCTTTTATGTTGTCGGTTCATTCTATCAAAATTCGCCTTCTCGTTCTGTTTACTTGTTTTGTATAAATTTATTGACGGAACAGCGTCTTTTTTTAAAGAACGATGTTTTGCTGGTATATACCCCAGCAATTCATGTTTTAAATTGCGTTGATAATCACTTTCAACAAAGTGCTTAGAGCAAACACGAGCAAATTTAATATTAAAATTATCCTGGCGTTTACACAAATGTTTCCAAACAGCTTGCATTTCCTTGTCTTTTGGAAAGCTATAAAATGCTGTACCGGGTACAAAACTCTTGCACATATTGTCAACGGCACAACCATACACTGCACACCTCATATCGGGAAAAATTTAAAGCCTTGTAACACTTTTATAATATTAATTTACTAAATATTGGCTATGAACCGTAAATTTACATAAACGTCAAAACACAATATGGCGAAATTTAGCACAAGCTGACGTCACAAATGTCATGCATAAGCCACGCCTACATGCGCGGTATCTTATCTGTTTATATTTGTATCATGGATAAATGGCCCCATGGAGCATATGTCCAGCGTTTTTTATACCTGCAGAGAACGCACCTGAGAAATTCGACATAAATAACGACGCTGATGTTAATTCACAAAATAATAATAAGGTAGATTCTTTTGAAAATTTTAAAATCATAAGTGTTAACTCTCAATCGATAACTAATAAAAGTAACAGAATTGAGGTAATATTGAGCTCAGAGGATCTTGATGTTCTGTGTGTATCTGAAACATGGTGTAGTGATCTAAATAGGGATTTATTTTGTTTTCCAAATTATAACCAAGTAGTGTCTTTCACAAGAAAATATAAATGCCATGGAGGTGTTTCGATGTACGTAAAAGACTGTTTATCTTGTAAACCTCAAAACTTTTTAAATAATATGGCGGAAGAAATACATTTTGAATGTTGTTGTGATACTTTTAGCTTAAGAGATAGTGTATGTTGTCTTATTAATATTTACAGAGCCCCTTCTGGCGATATTGAGATATTTGTAAACAAACTTTACTCGTGTCTAAATTATTGTTTTAAACATTTTAAAACCATTATTTTATGCGGCGATTTTAATATAGATATTCTTAAAGACTCTAAGGAAAAAGTTTTACTTACTGATTTTATTCAAAGTTTTAATTTAAAGTGTCAAAATAAAGAACCTACACGAATATTTACAGACAAGAATGGAAAAACTTCTAAAACTAAATTAGATTATTTTCTTACAAACTGGTCACATCAATATGAAGAAACTACAAAAGATTTTATTTTGGGAGATCATTTTGGTTTGGAGTTTTTGTTAATAGATGCTAAACCAGAAAAAGAGCAATTTAAAATCAGTCAAAACGTAACATTCAGAAATCTTTCCAAATCGAATTTATTAACTTTACAAAACAGATTTTTTACTGAAAATTTTGAACAGGTTTACGAATATCTCGATAATGCGAATTTGGCATTTGAAACATTTTTGAACATACTCACGTACCATATTGACATATCTTGCCCAATGACTACAAAAAGAATTTGCAATAAGCCTAAAAATAGTTGGGTAACAAATGATATAACACACGAGGGAAATGATTTGAGAAGTCTTTTTTGGCTATCACATAATTCTAAAAACATAGATATTCATTTAAAATATAAAGAAATAAAGAAACAATATGTCAAACTAATCAACGAAACAAAAAAGAGTTTCTTTCAAAATAGTTTGGAATGTAAGAATACTATACAGCAAAAGCAGAAGTTTATATGGCGTACGGTTAATAAAAAAACAGGTAAGACGGTAAAACATAATAATTATGATAAAATACAACTTGCTGATAAAATTATTACTAATAAATATGAGATGGCAAACGCTTTTGTAGAGCATTTTACTACTTGTCCTAAAAATAAAATCATAAATATTTTTAAAAATACCAATTTTGATCATTATACCACACAACATGTAGATAAATCCTTTTATTTTTTTCCTGTAGATGAGTATGATGTGAGAGAGGTTATTGGCTCCTTGAAAAATGTTACCTCGGTAGGTATTGATTGCATATCAACAAAATTAATAAAGTGTATCAGTGAATATATAGCGCAACCCCTTGCAAATTTAATAAATTTATCAGTAGAACAGGGTATTTTTCCACATAGCTTGAAGGTAGGAGTTGTAACTCCAATATTCAAAAGTGGAGATAATTCAATTTTAGATAATTACAGGCCAGTTACGGTCCCTACTATTTTGGGTAAAATTTATGAAAAATGTGTATACAAAAGAATGTATAGTTTCCTTAGTAAATACAATATATTATGTTCCAACCAACACGGATTTCTACCTGGAAGATCAACAGAGAGTGCTACCACTGAATTGCTTAGTTTCATTCACATCGCACTGGATCGGGGAGATTTTGTGGGGGCACTTTTCTTTGATCTCTCAAAAGCATTTGACACCATAAACGTAAGAGTTGCTATAGAGAAGCTAAAAAATCTTGTTTTTAGGGGTCAGTTCGCATTATGGCTGTCATCTTATTTACATTCTAGGAAGATCCTCGTTAAACTTAGTGACACACGATCAGATTATGGTGTTATTGATATTGGGGTTCGTCAGGGTTCAATATTGGGACCATTAATATTTCTATGCTACATTAATGATATGCCTAGATATGTCAGTTCAAATAACATATTTATGTATGCAGATGACACAACCATTGCTACATCTGCTTCAAGTGCCGAGGAATTAACTGTTCAACTGAATGTTATATCAAAAGATTTTACAGAGTGGTGTAAAAAAAATGCTTTGATTGTTAATGCTAAAAAAACCACAAGCATGCAATTCTACTACAGATCAAATTCAAGTTACCAGTTTTCTATAAAAGTGAATGATAGCCTGGTTCATTCTACAACTTCCACTAAACTTTTAGGTTTGTATCTTGATAGTAACATGAGCTGGGAATCTCAAATTAATCATGTTTGCAAAAGAATAAATAGTAGTTATTACGCAATATTGCAATTGAAAAGCTTTCTTAAAAAGGAACAGGTATTGAATGTTTATTATGCAATTGTTTATCCTCACTTAGCCTTCAATATAAATCTTTGTGGTAGTGCTGTGAATGCTGCAAGAGTGTTTGTCTCTCAGAAAAGGATAATTCGGTTAATTTTTGATTTACCATATAGGCATTCATGTCGACAATATTTTAAAGAATACAACATTTTAACAGTACCTTCTATATATATTTTTAAATGTATACTACATGTAAAAGCCAATATAACTACTTTTAATTTAAACCCTGATTATCACCAGTACCCAACTAGGCAAAATGACCTCATCAGAGTACCAAAGCATAATACAGCACGGTTTGAAAAATCCCAGTATTATATGGGTATAAGACTTTTCAATCATCTTCCCAACAGTATTAAATCTGAAATGAATTTAAATAAATTTCGAAGTAAATTAAAATCTTTTTTGTTGCAAAATTGTTTCTACAGTGTAAATGAATATATGGGGGATGTAAATAATTAATTCTATGTATTTTTTATCCTTTTACTCTGAAATTGTGATGTTTTTATAATGTATTTATGTATATATTTTTTTTTATTCGACTTATCCTATATCATGTAAATGATCTTTAAGGATGAATAAATTATTATTATCCCAGATTTAGCCATACGGCTCACACTCCCTCTAAGGGGAAAATTCACTCATCCCAGATACCTACGGTATCAAAAGGATTGAGCTCTGGTGGGACTCTTTCCGTGTTATCGAGCCCTAGGTGATTTGGTATGTCGGAGTATCTCCCAGAAATTTTCGTACACATCTGGAGGTCGCGAGGAGTACAGCTTTCTGCATGGCCTTATAAAGATGTTCATTTAGACCCAGCTGTTTTATGTTCACTAGGAGGTTCTTGGGAATAACACCAGTAGTAGATAGAACAATAGGTACTGTCTGGGTACTTTCCATTCTCCATTGTCTCTTGATTTGTATTTCCAGATCCCTATACTTGGCGATCTTTTCGTTGTATTTAACAAGCAAATTGTTAGTGTTAGGTATCGCCACATCAATAAGTGTTGTTTGCCTGGTAATTTTATTCACTAGTATGAGATCCGGTCTATTATGGGCCACTGGTTGGTCTGTGAGCACAGTGCGGTCCCAGTATAGCTTGTAGTTGTCATTTTCAAGCATTCTGTCAGGGACATATTGATAATAAGGAAGATGGTCGGTTTGGAGAAGTCCCAGTTTGTCAGCTAGTTCTTGGTGGATAATCTTTCCTACTGAGTCATGGCGTTCTTTATAATTAGTACCGACAAATGCCTGGCAGCCACCGGTAAGATGTTGGATGGTTTCTTGGGCTTGGCATCCATATCGGCATTTGTCGTTTTGGACTTGAGGATCTTTAACAATATATTTCAGGTAATTTTTAGTTGGAATAACCTGATCTTGAATGGCAAGTAGGAAACCCTCAGTCTCGGGAAACATCTTTCCTGATGTCAACCAATAGTTCGACGCTGTATTGTCGACATATTCTTGGTTGATCTCATTGAGATGTCGCCCATGCAGAGGTTTACTCATCCAGGTGCGCATTTTTTCTTGCTTAGTCAGATGGTTTGTGCGCATTTCTTGTTCCCTCAGTTTAAGCGGCGTTGTGTCATCTACTGCGCAAATTGCTCGATGTAAAGTAGATGTCTCAGCCTGTACCTGAAAATAAGATCTTAAATTAGCAATTTGTTTATCTAATTGCTCACCTATATCCATAAGTCCTCTTCCTCCTTGATACCGCGGTAATGTTGTTCTCTCTACTGCACTGCGTGGATGATGTTTTTGCGCCTTTGTGAGAAGTGTTCTTACTTTCCGCTGAAGACCCTCTATATCCGTTTTTGACCACTTTATAATACCAAATGAGTAGCTCAGCGCGGAACAGGCGTACGTATTTAATGCCTTAAACAAATTTTTACTATTAAGATATGACCGATTTAGTTGTCTTATTCTTCGCACGAACTCCGAAGTTAGTTCAGTTTTCATCTGTTTATGGTCAATTTTCCGCGCCTGTTTTACTCCGAGATATTTGTAAATATCATTTTCACCCATTGCCTCGATGTTTTGGCCATCTTGCATATCGAAACCTCCGGGCTGAACCTTTCCTCTGACTATATTAAGTATACGGCACTTGTCTAGTCCAAAGTGCATACTGATATCATTTGAGAAAGTTTCTACAGTTTTTAGCATCTGATCTAAGTGATTTCGAGTGGAAGCCATTAGTTTCAAATCATCCATATACAACAGATGATTAAGCTTCGCCACAACAGTGTTGTTATTTTTGATGCTAAATCCTGAGTCAGTGGAGTTCAGCAGCTGAGATAGTGGGTTCATCGCTAGGCAGAACCAAAGTGGACTCAACGAGTCCCCCTGGAAAAGGCCCCGGTTAATAGCGATATCTTTAGTTTCGATATTGGTTTCACCAGGTATTTGAAGGTGAATTTTAGTCTTCCACTTTGTCATTATATGCTTCAAAAAGGTCACGAGATTATCATCGACTTTATATATTTTCAATATATCTATAAGCCATTCATGCGGCACTGAGTCAAAAGCCTTCTTGTAGTCAATGAAGGCAGTAAACAGGTTTCGTTTTTTGGTGTATGCCTGGTTAGAGATGACTGAGTCGATAATAAGTTGTTCTTTGCATCCCATGGAGCCCTTAGCGCATCCTTTCTGTTGGGGCTCTATGATATTGTTCAGAGCACAGTGTTGGTAGATACGCCGGGCCACACAGGATGTGACCAATTTGTACAAAGTTGGAAGACAAGTAATTGGGCGGTACTTGGCTGGATCTTGGGTGTTATTTTGATCCTTCGGTATTAGATAAGTGGTTCCCTGAGTAAGAAATGATGGTATTTCCTGCAAATTAGAAATAATATTATTAATAAATACTGTTAAAAGTTCATGAACACTCCAAAACTTCTTTAACCAGAAGTTTTGAACTCCGTCTGGTCCAGGAGATTTCCAGTTATGAAGCTCTTTGATGATGTTCAAGACTTCTTCAGTGGTAAAAGGTTCATAAGGAATATTCCTATAGTGTTGACAATTGTTCTCCGTGTCTTCAATCCATCCAGCATTGTTGTTATGGGTAGCTGGCGTCGAAAGTTGATTTCCCCAAAACTCATGAATTTCTTCTTGGCTTGGGTAGGATTTATTTACATTTTCTACAGTGGAATTTAGTTTTCTATAGAAAGCCTTCTCTGAATTCTCAAAAAGTATATTGTCGCATTTACGGTTGTAACTAACTTTGTATCTCCTTAAGCGACCTGAATAAACGGAGAGTTTTTGTTTTAATGTGTCTAGGCAGTGTTGAGCTGTGTTGTTTTCTGGATCATGTTGTGAGTGTCTTGAAGTGTTCAGAATAATTTCTTCAGCTCTTTTAATTAGTTTTTGACTTCTTACTCCTCGGATGTATTCCGTAATTTGCCCAATATCCCTGCGCAATAATTCAATTTTCCTCAGCAGTCTTTTTTCCCAGGGTGCAATTCTGTTTTCAGTCCTTCCGATATTAGTTCCCCGTCGTGTTCTGATCTTAATGCCCATAACATTAGCAATTGCTGTTGCTGCACAGTAAATCAGCATATGCAAATATTCTAATGTATGTGCTTCCACGATATAATTGGGTAGGACTTCAGTGTTCATAATTTGTAACAGCGCACCTAGTTTCTTACAAGAGTTTATTTTTGGTAGCGGTGGTCGGCTAAGTGGGTTTGTACCATTAAACTCTTGTATAGCCCGTTCCATTTCTCTTACCAGTCTATTGTGCAACTCGTTGTTGTCCTGCTGGGTATTAACAGGTTGAGTGTCTTGTATAAGGGGCTCAGGAATCTGCTCATTTGGGATTTCATTATGGTCTTGATCCACAACTAGCTCTTGGTTATGAATCTCCCGTTCGACTTCGCTTCTAATGGTAGCGCGTCTAGCCTCTGGGATAAGAGGGATAAGGGATATTATTATTATTATTATTATTATTATTATATCCATCTTTCACTATTTCTAGTGGCGTTGGAGATTATCAATGCGGATTTAGACCGGGCCGCTCTACAATTGACCAGATATTCACACTAAAAAAGATCATGGAAAAATGCTGGGAGTTTGATCGTGAGCTTCATCAGATGTTCATAGATTTTAAACAAGCATTTGATAGAGTATGTAGGGACAGACTGTGGACAGCGATGCAGGAACTTGGCTTTCCAAAAAAACTAGTCCGGTTGATACGGATGTGTATGGAACGGTTACGATGTAAGGTGAGAGTTGGACAACAATACTCGGAGACAATTGAAATAAACAATGGACTAAAACAGGGAGATGCACTTTAACCACAACTCTTCAACCTAGCTCTGGAGCACATAATCAGAAGTGTGTAATGTAAGCGTAGCAAGTGAGTGAGAAGTTGAATTAAATGGTTAAGTAGCATAGAAAAGATAATAATTATTCGTGATAATTATTATATATTCCAAATCAAATAAGGGATAATTATTACAGTAAAATTTTCATTTTTAAATCCCACAAATAAATTGACCTAGTTATTGCATTGTTTGTTAATTGTTTAAACATAGAAAAGCACGTCAAACAAAAAACTGTTATTGTGATGCAATATAGGACCCACAATTCAACGAAAACACAACCTTGGACTATAACCGGTCAATGAGGACACCATTCGATAAAAACTAGAAAACGGGGACAGCCAAGTCAGTAGTCAGTAGTCAGTAGTCGGCAGTAGTGAGACGGCGGGCGTCCAGGCATCAATTGCCGCCCCGGGTACTCTCGACGCGGTAGCGTCGGGTACGAGTAGCTAGTAATGGGCAGTCAGTAATAGCGGGCCACCGTGACTGGGACGCGACAGCGTCCCGTACGCGAACAGTACGAGACAATCGGTGATTCTCCGGGGGCCGGGTAGACTCAGAAGACTGAACGTGTCGTGGTTGAAGCCCTAATATACACATAAGGTAACAGATTTTTTATACATAACCATATTAATTATATTAGTTGTACTGTCAAACTCTTCACTCTCTCGCTCTCTTCCATTCTTTACAGGACCCTTTACATAGAAGTCCTTAATCCCTTAACACTCTCGTAAATCTATTATTTTACATTGGTGACAGCGGTCCCGGTTTGGGGGAATTGCGGTAAATAGGGATAATTAAGTCACTTCTTCAGTATCCTTGTAAACTTTTGCAAGTTTTGTAGCTATAAGAAGCCTTCATCGTTTCATTTCGCCAGTGACATTCCAATTTTTCTTCTCTTTCCTAAGACGACAACAGATTAAAGAACCAGTGAGGTATCCAGTAAATATTGTGTGGAGTGCAGGACTCCCTTTTCTGGAAGAAAATCCTTTTTCTCTCTTTGTTATATAAACTTGTTAGTGGTTTTACACAAATCATTCGTATATAGTAGATTTTTTTTTTATCTTGTATCACTGGAAAATAACCTCATATCAATTCCTTCCCGAGACTTAGAATCCTAAATTAAGATAGGTGAATTGCTTTTATGATATATGTGACGAGATGACAAGTACAAATTTTTTCAAAAAAAATACATACTAACACATTATATGATGTTCTCTATATAATTGTTTTTTTTTAAATACCATAATATTGCACAAAAAACACATAAACTATACAGATTTTACGATATATAAGTATAACAGAAATTATTAATTATTAGTTGAATATAAGAATGAAATATAATTGATTCAAGAAATAACCATTATTGTTCTATTTAGTAGTTAAAAATACAGAATTTAAGTTAGTAGGTCAAGATCAAGTTCATTTGAGTGTACAAGTTTATTGCTTTCAAAAAGCGCAAAATATAAATTCTTTGAGTATTATTTTTCTAACTGTTTACATATTATCAAATTCTTTTGTTTAATGTAACAAGTGCAAGTGAAATATGATTTGTGTTTGAAAAACATTTATGTTGACCTTAAAAGCGTCGCAAAGTATAGAATTACGACGTAAATCGTGGAGCTAGCGAATTCTTGTGATATACACTAAGAAATTAGATATGACTTTGTTTAACTAATTAATTATGGGATATTTGGAATTGAAAAAAAAATAGCGTTTCATTTGTAAAAAGGAAAAGAATTTAATAGAGTTTAATTTTTCAAAAAAATAAATACTAACACCTTAGTTGATATCTGTGTATTGATTGATCGATGGAATCTTATTTGATTCGATTATTTAATATTTTATACAGATTTGTTTTTAATTTCGGCAGCGGACATTTCTAAGTTCTTTTATTTATCAAAAATTTAATTCTTTATACAATTGTTGGTTAACTTCATAAATTGGCACATCATACTGAGATGGACATATAAAAGAGGGAAAAGAATTTAATGGAGCTTTGGAAGATAATTGACCGTGGTGTCAGAAAATCTTTTTTACTATTTTGGAATGATTTCCACGAACATATAAGTTCGGGAATGGATGCATCGCAAGGAAAATGCATAGAAGCACGTAAAGTGGTTCTTTGGGCTGTGGCCCATATTATTTAAAGAAAATTTAAATGGGATGTGGCGTCAGAAAATCTTTTTCACTATTTTGGAATGATTTCCGCGAGCATATGAGTCGGGAATGGATCCATTATGGAACAGTCAAGATTTAGTAGACGTGGAGCTTGCATTGTAAGGAAAATGCATAGAAGCACGTAAAGTGGTTTTTTGGGCTGTGGCCCATATTTAAAGAAAATTTGAGTCGAATCGTTGTCAACGTCCTATAGTGATTTTGACAAACGTAACTTGCGAGACACTAGGAGACTTGCTACAGTTATGTACCAGGGAAAAGTGCAAATTGGACAGGAAGACCTAAGGGCCTTCACTGAAGCACTGAATCGTTGCCAAGGCAAGGACTCGCTGGAGACGGAAAAAAGTATAATAGTTACTATCGTTTAAAGTAACTTTGCTACAGTTTATGTACCAGGGAAAAGTGCAAATTTGACAGGAAGATCTAAGGGCCTTCACTGAAGCACTGAATCGTTGCTAAGGCAAGGACTCGCTGGAGACGGAAAATTCATAGTTAGTTACTATCGTTTAAAGTAACATTATAAAGACTTTGGACGAAGAAGGTACTCTGAATGTAGAAGAGTTTAAGCCAGTTTCTTTGCCTGAGACAAAGAAGCAGAACCATAAAGAAGAAGGAATAATCAGTGGACACAGGTGGGATGCCACAGAAATAGAGGCATATCTCACACAGCATACGAAGATGAATACAGTGCCAGAAGTATATTTTTTTACAGGAATGTGGGCAAGCTGTATATGGTTCGACCTTAAGGGGTGAAACTTACGTCAAGTAGGAGACTGCTAAGGGGATAAGCTAGGGTGGTACTAGAATCCCAACCCGCTAAGAGTCCCGCGGCTCCAGCACGACAATACAGTATCTACAGGATGTAATAAAAATGCGAAACGAATCTGGAATAATGACTTTGTTCATGAAGTAAATGGAAAAGTGAAGAAAAAGAAGAGTTATAATTAATACCTTCCACATGTTACAGGAAGGATATGGAAGAATAAATAGGATATATGTATAGTACAGAAATATAAGAGAATATTATTTCTGGAACGAATTATGAAGAAGTATTGAGAAATATGTGAAATGTGAAGAGATGCGACGACTGCCTGGGGCATTAGCACTCAATATAGTACAGAAATATAAGAGAATATTATTTCTGGAGCGAATTAGGAAGAAATGTTGGGAAATATGTGAAATGTGAAGAGATGCGACGACTGCCAGGGGCATAGCACTCAATCGGAAACCCATGGACACGGACATGGATGAAAAATGAAAATAGTGTATAGGAAAACACAGGAGAATATAAATATATAAAATTTGAATTTGAGCGAGTTTGAAGAAGGAGACAAGGTATATTTGAGAGACTTAAGTAGCACGACAAGTCTTTCAAAGAAGTTACAGAAAAATGGTACTATCCATACCATTTCGACTTATAGAAAAAGTTGGACCAGTGACGTATGCAGTAAGTACAAAAAAGGGAAAAAATAGACAGGTAGTGCACGTCAACAGGTTAAAGAAATATTACGAGAATGAAAAAATGGAATACTCCACAGAGGAAGAAGAAGAAATAGGAGAACTAGAACAAGAAGAGACGGAAGAAGAAAGAGTTGACCCGTCTAAGGTGTCAACACTGCCATTATAGGAACCAGGAACCCCAATTAACAAACCGCAGAGAAGAAGAAAAGGAAGTCAGGGAGACACCAGCCAACCAAAAAGATCAGAACGAATAAAGAATAGACTAGACAAGATGCCCGAAAGAAAATGTTGCGGCATATTCCACAAAACGAAAAAGAAAGGATGGAACACGTACAACAGAATAATAAACAAGAATGAGACAGCAATAATAACACAGAGCGATGAGGACACAGACATGTTTTTCGACGCAATAGATGAATAGTGAAAAAAAATATCAAAACAACTATAAGAAAAGTTGAAAGCTTGGTATTACAAGAGACGGCCGCTCGAATAATACTAAAATTTTAACAAGGAACTCAATAAAGAAAAAAATCCGATATAAAGAAATACCATTACAAGTATAAGTCAAAAAAAAATATATTATTAACGTAATATATTCAGCTTATTATCTCGCTCATTTGACGTGTTCATTATAAATAAACTTTTGCCCAATAGTAGTACACAATGTTAATAGGTAAGAAAATCCGCCAGTAACAACAAGGAACGAAAGACAAAACACAGGTAATATAAGCATTCATAGTTAAATATTAGCACAGTTCAATGAAAACAAATTTTTTTGAAAACATAATAGTACATTATAACTAAAAGCAAGTTTTAAGAAATAGAAATAAGTAAATTAATTTAAAGTTTATAGGGGTCTAAGCTGCTGTTGATTAGTAAGAGCTGGATAGGTAAGATACCATACGCCAATCCTGTATTGCTATGTTAAAACTGATTGACAGACTTTAATTCCTATCAACTAAGAAAGTAGCATAAAGATTGAGTCAGACCACTGGTAAATAAACAACTAATAAAGGTCAAGTTTAGAAAACGTAACAATTAAATAAAAAAATTAATATTGTAGTTTATAACAGACACCAAGAGTTCATTATATCAGTCAGTATCAAATTTCATCAACAATGTGAGTATATAAAAATTCAGCTCTCAGCAAAAAGTAATTAAATAGTTTTGAAACATAAATATCATAACATTGAAAACAAGTCATTGTATTTGACGAGAAATCAAAATAAATTCCACCTTTGAATTATTTTAAAAAGATTTGGGAAAGAGTGAGAAATTATTACAATATTTTCTGACTCTTCATTAAGAATAAATATAGTAATTGAAACATTCTTCAAATAAGGAATATTCGTTACACATACGTAAATATAAACAATAAGTGATGACAAGTTGAGAATTAAAAATATATGACTCTAATATACAGGGTGTATATATAACAGAAAGATGACATATTAAATTGTAAATATTTAAAAAGTACAAGTCCCAATTATTAACATATTAATATTGGTTTAGATATCAATTTATTTATCAATTTAGGGTGAATAGGCATACTAATATGCAATACAATGTAGGTTAGTTATAAGTCTGATTATGTAAAGCTATCGCTATAATTGTCTGCTATAAGCAGCAATACATGTATTTATAGGTTAAGGTGCATTTGAATTACGCGTAAAAAGTACTAATGCGAACTAAAGTCTGTTTACGGGAGTGCGACCGTTCGGGAAGTAATAACAGTGCGATTTGTGACACTGAAGAGACTCATTACGATGGAGAGACTCATGTTTCACTGTGGGATGTACAGCCACACGTCCATAGTCGATGGAGGACTAGACAGCTACATCAAGAAGATAGGAACAGAAGAATGCTGAAATATATACCGCTACAGATCGATACAACTCTACAAGAAGACGACAACGAAATCCACCTACGAGGAGGAGTAACATGCTCATTCATCAACGGCTATTGCTTTGAATCTACAATGGGCGAAATAACATGGAAAAACAATACGAAGACAACAGTTGTGAAAGTCAATTGTCACAACTTTACAGAGGGCACGTTGAGAAAATCACTAATAAACAATCACTAGAAGAATTGGTAATAGTAGAACAAAATAAAAACATATTTGCTCTAATGCTACACAAAAGGGCTATAATATGTAACACAGAAGTATGGCAAACAGAACACCCTCGAACCCTAATAAATTTCCTAGTAAACACAAAATAAATCCTAGTATGCCACGCCTACCTCAAAACGTAGACCTGATGACCTACATCAATAGAAAATTCCTTTATACCGAACAATCCTACCAAAGAGAAATAGAAAAGCTATACTTAGACACAGTACTGCGACGATGCCAAACAAAGAGAGAAATAAAAAAAAAACAGATTAGTAATGGCCCCATCCTTACCTAACGCTGTCAGTCAACTCATGCAGAACATGCCAGGGTACACAGGAAGAGTACTAGGAGAAGTACTCTACATAATGCAATGCATACCGAAACCAGTGACCATACGAAGAACAAACAAATGTTTCCATGAACTACCGATCACCCTACTAAACCAATCAAAATTTATGTCACCAGTAACAAGAATAATTCAAGATTATGCCGAAGAAATAGATTGCAACCATGTAACACCCCCGATGTACTACGTAGAAGAACAATGGATCAGCTTGACACCACACCCAACCAAGGCAGTCAACCCCACAGAAATCTCGACAGAAACAGAATCATTGATAGACATGGTCCCACTACAACCATTGGCAGCCGGCGGAATATACACGCAACAAGAAATACAAGAAGCCCAAAGAATAGTCATGTTTGGATCAGAAAGAAAGGCAGTAGAGAACATAATTACCAGAAGAACAGCAGGCCGAGAAACAATAAACCAAGGGTATACATTAACCAAAATGTTTGATGAAAACGAATTAAAAGAGATCGCTCACTCTACCCTCAACAGAATATGGGGATGGTTATCCACACTAGGAAATATCACCAGCGGCCTGATTGGCGTATATTTAATATACAGAACAATTATATATGCCTGCGAAATAATACTGAATGGGTTAAGGATATACCAAACAATAGGATGCAGCTACATAATCATAGCAGGGCTATGGACAAATCTCACCAACTGGGTAATACACCGACACCAAAAACCAAAAGATGAAGAAAGAAAGATAAACCTGAACGCACGCGACGAACAACCAGAGTCAGAGGATGAACACTGGACAAAAAGATGTAGCAAACACATACCAGATACCAATGTAGCAGAAGTATAATGCGACAAAGCAAAGCAGTATCAACCTGAGACGACCACCCAGCAAGGACAAACCAATGGAGGCAGACAGCAGCAGTAACGCATCAATATAGTTAACTCGACACGTGGAATTGGCAAACGGACATTAAAACAGCCAAGACGACGCGAGTGAAGTGCGGATAATTCCCACAGGGATACGCGATAAAGTGAACGCAAAACGCGAGTACAACCGTATAGAACAATTAGAATACGCTTGTCGTAATGGACACATGTAATCACGAACAATTGTAATAAGTTAGGAAAGTCTTTCACTTGTTAAGTTTCAATAAGATTAATACAAGATTAACTCAACTTGTCATACACATAGGTTCAATACGGGGGCAGCACGATACATTCGCTGACCACGGTACAATAGTCTATAAGAAACAGTAAATGATAAAATATAAATTGGGACTTATATAAAAAATATATATAGTAGGATATAAGTAATAATATGTAAGTAGAATAATTTATTGTTGGAATAGGAAAAGGCCCCTCGGCCCTTTTCTTTTTTTGCGTAGGGAGTAATGTAATGTAAGCGTAGCAAGTGAGTGAGAAGTTGAATTAAATGGTTAAGTAGCATAGAAAAGATAATAATTATTCGTGATAATTATTATATATTCCAAATCAAATAAGGGATAATTATTACAGTAAAATTTTCATTTTTAAATCCCACAAATAAATTGACCTAGTTATTGCATTGTTTGTTAATTGTTTAAACATAGAAAAGCACGTCAAACAAAAAACTGTTATTGTGATGCAATATAGGACCCACAATTCAACGAAAACACAACCTTGGACTATAACCGGTCAATGAGGACACCATTCGATAAAAACTAGAAAACGGGGACAGCCAAGTCAGTAGTCAGTAGTCAGTAGTCAGTAGTCGGCAGTAGTGAGACGGCGGGCGTCCAGGCATCAATTGCCGCCCCGGGTACTCTCGACGCGGTAGCGTCGGGTACGAGTAGCTAGTAATGGGCAGTCAGTAATAGCGGGCCACCGTGACTGGGACGTGACAGCGTCCCGTACGCGAACAGTACGAGACAATCGGTGATTCTCCGGGGGCCGGGTATCATCTGGCAGAGTTCGCGTGTAGTCCGGTTATTGTGGCAGCTCGAAAGTTCGCAACCCTCAACTGACCGAGATTCAGAAGACTGAACGTGTCGTGGTTGAAGCCCTAATATACACATAAGGTAACAGATTTCTTATACTAACCTGGGTAATTATATTAGTACCACTGTCAACTCTTCACTATCTTGCTACATCGTCTCCCGACGCGCAGAATAACGTGTTAACGATTGTAGTAGTAACTTCAGGGTAGATTCAATATATTGTTGACTCTAATTTGGTTTTTTTAATGTTCCTTTCGTCCGACTCACTAGAGACTAGGAGAACACGAGATTCTGCGTATGCATATCTCCGGCTTCAAAAGTAAGCCCATAACCTCTGCTCTTTACAGGACCTGAGACCTAGGAGTCCTTACCCCTATCCCGAAATCCCTTATCTTCTCGTAAATCCACGAAGACGAGCCAGCCCTCCAGACCAGTGTGACCAGTATTCCTTGCAGCCGCTCGCAGGGTTAGCATCCCTTGAGGATCTATTGTGTATTTCATTTCGTGACAGCGTTTGCCATAACTTCACATAACGCTCTCATTGCTATTATTTTACAAGTGCAAGAATCGAAAAACCGAATACAGTATTTCATCGAGAAGGAACAAACTTACTACTGGCATTTGCAGACGATATAGATCTAATAGGAAACACGCGATTAAGGATGAAGGAGACTTTCGTAAGGTTTGAGAAGGAAGCAGAGAAGATGGGGCTCCAAATCAACGAAAACAAGACGAAATATATGTATATGAGCCGCAATAACCAAAGCAGAGACAGAATCGGTCAGAACATTACCATCGATGACTTTAACTTTGAGCGCGTTAGAGAATTCAAGTATCTTGGAACAACAATAACTAAAGACAATAACGGATCACAAGAAATAAACAACAGGATTCAGGCCGGCAACAGATGTATTTTTGCCCTCCAAAACCTTATAAAATCAAAACAACTAACACGACGTACGAAGATACAGGTCTATAAAACAATCATGCGACCCGTTGTGATGTATGGAAGTGAAACGTTGACGATAACAAAGGCAAATGAAAAGAGACTACGTGTTTGGGAAAGAAAAATCCTAAGGAAGATCTTTGGTCCGGTGCTTGATGAAGCATCAGGACAATATAGGATAAGAACTAATAAAGAGCTTGAAGAACTTTACCCAGACGCCAACATCATAAAAGAAATAAAGTACAGAAGACTCGAATGGGCAGGACACCTCAGAAAACATTCTGACGAACGAACAGTAAGACTGGTGTGGGAGGAAGTCCCAACTGGAAGGAGACCACACGGAAGCCCTCGTCTCCGGTGGCGAGATAATATAGCAGGAGACCTAAGCGCTATGGGCGTGGAGAATTGGATGGAGGTTGCTAAAGACAGAAAACAGTGGAGGCATGTTGTCGAGTCGGCTAAAACCCACGAAGGGTTGTAACGCCACGGAGTATAGAGTATAGTATACTATTCCTAGTGAAAGCAGATCGATATAATGGCTTCTTCTATTATAGTGCATAAATAAACCAAATATTCCAATTAGTTTCCGAGAATTTTCTGAGGTTTGGCTGTCTCTAAGTCTTTGTTAGAATCTATGGAAATGAACAAATTGAAAAACACAGATTTAATTCTGAATGACCAACTTAAGACACTTACCAAATTATCTGCCCGAAGCCGTTGGTCAGTAAGTGGAAGATTGCTTATACAATTGTCACACTGAATGACTTGCCACATTATAGAGTGTGAGGTAGAAGAAAATATAGTGACCCGTCTGCCCTCGGAAACCTAATAGCCATTCGTGGTCGGAAGAAACAAGAGTTATCCAAGAGAGGCTGATAGGAAAGATTAAGGATATATCACTCAAGACAAGTTAAAAAGAGTAATGGGTGAAGGCCCTTATGAGGCGCCATGTGCGTTTCATAAGCGTATGAGTATTAATGCACCTTGTGTTCCCGCTCATACCTCGGGGTATTGACTACAGACTGTATGGCTCGTCCAGCATGCCATTGCATAGAGGATAGGGTGCGCGTCATTTTAACAATGGACACACCCCAACTCCATGGCCTGACTGAATAATATAGTATAACATGAATATAATATTAGTTAACATTGGCGATAGATTGATTTGATATTAAATGTATATGTGATTAATCCACAATTGTGGCCGAACACCATATAAAGATACTGTTTCTTTTACATGCCAATAGAAAATAGTCTCAGAATGTGCACAAATTAACTTTTAAAGCTAGGATGATAACTAATCCTTGATTTGCGTTATATAAAGTGCTTTTTACAAGGCATGCAAAAGCCATTGGCTTCGATATACGAGATTAGACTGCTTACCTTGTAGAGAACAATTTGAAATTGGAGTATGATTACTGTCCCCAACACAATTTTATAAATTAATGAAAAAAATGCAACAAATTTTCCTTTAGTTTAAATGCTGCACGAGGAACCAACACGTTCAGAAAACTGATCTCAAGAAATAATTAATACAAAAACGTCCGTAGCCAATTGATCTTCTAAATGTGCCTATCTTTTAGAGATATTAGCGACCACATTAAATCATCTTATTTTATTCACCGCATCACGAAATAGATCAGTTGACGTTAGACAAGTCCACTTCCTAAGATTGGGCAGCTAAAATATACGTCTACGTCTAGGGTCTCTCTTACCCTCAATTTTGCCTTCTAGAATCAACTAAAGAAGTCGGCATTTATCATTACGCATACTATGGCCGAAGTATTATGGTGTTAACAATTTCTTTGTTTTTTCTTATCCTCTTGAGAATAGTTATGCTACTTGTGTGGTGCATATATGAGACCCTCAACATATGTCGGTAGCACGACATTTCAAATGCCTCTAACCATTTTATGGCATCTTCTTTAAGGCTTCAGTTTTCTACTCCATAGAGAAGAACACCAAAGCAAGATTATAAAATAGCGAGGGCTAAAGATTGGGGAAGACCGAAATTGATAAAAAAAAAAGAATAAAATATTTACTTCAGAATTACTGTTTTGGATCCTTAACACAATTGCTCAGGTCAAAGAAAAAAACTAATTGTTCATTAGTTTAAATTTTCCGCAAAGATGGTCAGTTGATTTAAGAAGAGATTGATAGAAAAACATAGCTGACACTGGTAAAATGAGAATCATAAATTTACTTCAAAAGTTCTGTTCTAGATCGGGTATTAAATATATTAGCGAAGATGCTACAAATATCTATAGGAAGTTTGAAATTTATTACAACTTATAATACTCACAATTTAGAAAGTAGTGACAGAAATATAATTATTCATTTTTTTGCAGTATGTGAACTACTTTCTAAGGAGATACTAACCCACACATGATCAGATATACATGTTTGGTTTAGGAGCTCCATAGAACACAGTCCGAAATTGGTTCCATCTCTATCCATTTTCATACATTCCTATCCAAAGAAAAAAATACAATAGGTTTATTTTTCGTGGTGTATAAATAAACCAAATATTCCAATTCGTTCTCGAGAATTGCCTGGCAAAGAGATTTAGGTAACTCATCAGTAACTGAAATAGGTAAAACCATATAATATTATTAGTTAATATGTTACAATATCAATATAATAGTTAGCTAATAGATTAGCGATAAAATTCGATTCGATGTTAAATTAATATGTGATTAATCCACAATTGTAGCTGAACACCAAATAAGCATAGTGTTTAACTTTCACACGCCAATAAGAAAACAGTTTCAGATTATGTTGTCTACTAATTACCTTTTAAATCTACAATGACTGTTTGGAAAAATGTCAAGACTGATTTAAATATTTTATTTTTATTTTTCCGAATATGACCTTATTTAGTTTTAAATCTTATTTCATCATAATATATTAGCTAATTGTAATATAACTTAAGTTTATCTTTTAAATTCTCAAACTCAAATTGGCTGATTAATTATTGTCAAGTTCTGAAATTCACTTGTCTGAAAAACAACATGTTTTTGGGAAACATTTATCGACTCAAACACTTCAGAATCCTTAAGGAAACGGAAAGTTTAAAATGTCATTTTAAGCTTAATTTACTGCTATTCACGGAGGTCCTAAGAACAGTAGAACCACTCTAGTGGATTTGCGTACATATATATTTTTCCTATTATCACCCCATTCTGCAACAACCTCTCGTCGGCAACACAACAGCATCGAGTGTTCGTTTTCATCCCATACGCTGAGACCTTAGACTCCGAGCGGGGCCCAACCACAGACAAAGGCCTCAATTAAAGATAAAAATACGTTTATTGACGTTTTAATTTCCAATTCGAAAATCGTTCTCAAAATACAAACAGTAAATTAAACAAATTTTGTTTTTTGTTACATAGTGAAAAAATTCTTCTAATAATTTAATTTTATCTGACTCATTTATATTGACAATTCAGACATACATTATGCATTTTAAAGTAGACGACTTTAAAATGATATTGCCAATATTGTTGAGTTGCGCTCCTGGGACGACTTTACTTATAAGATAGTTCATTCGATTACATGAAATCAACTTTAACTTGAGAATATCCGTCAGAAAAAATCATAGCATGTAATTCGTCTTTAAAAAGACAAACACATGACATGATGACAGTAAAGTTCTCGTGTTAGTGATTCCATAGTAAATTATGAGGGAAAAACCAGGAAAAAAACCTCATAATACTATCCCGACATTGTAAGTATTTGCTCGTGAATTTAGTTTACCTTCAACAAACATCAAAATTCTGATTTTATATGTTACGTTATTTAAAAAACATAAATGATGTATCCTCTATATGTTACTGACTTACTAATACTGGTATTTTCTTATTAATAACTTCCTCTTTCAATATTGGTAACCAGATCCTACTACATTCTGCCGAGGAATTTGCGACACAATTGGCCTCGTTTAGCATAATTAGAGCCGCTTCTTTGATTTTTCTTTTTTTACCATCCGTTTCTTTTAGGACTATATTTGAATTATTCCATTGAACCCTATGTTCATTATCCCATGCGTGTTTACATATTTGAGATCTATCAAATTCTCTATTTTTAATATAAGATTGATGTTCACTTATTTTAACATTTAATGGCCTTGATGATTCACCTAAATAAAACTGATCGCATTCACAAGGTATTTTATAAATGCAATTCTTTGTCATTTTAAAGTCGTCTACTTTAAAATGCATAATGTATGTCTGAATTGTCAATATAAATGAGTCAGATAAAATTAAATTATTAGAAGAATTTTTTCACTATGTAACAAAAAACAAAATTTGTTTAATTTACTGTTTGTATTTTGAGAACGATTTCCGAATTGGAAATTGAAACGTCAATAAACGTATTTTTATCTTTAATTGTGGCTTATTCCCAGTTATAAATAGTAATTAATTTACAATGCTACAAGAAAATAGCTTCAGAACAACACAGACAAAGGGTAAGTGAATCTCATATTATAAAATTGACAATAAGTTATTAAATCTGCCAATTGTTATTTGAATTACAACGTTTTATTTTACATATATTGCTACAAATATTTGCTATTTTCGCTACTTTTATTTACAGTCAAAATATTGCATTTTTTTCATCATAATTATTTATCAAATATCATTACACCAGCGACCTCTTAAGTTTTATACAAAACAATGACAAATAATCCTTGATGTGCGTTATGTAAAATGCTTTTTACTTACAAGACATGCAAAAACAACTGGCTTAGATATACAAGATTAGACCGCTTAGTTTATAGAAAAGAATTGGAAATTGGAGTAGGATTTCTGATCCCAACACAATTTTCTAAGTCAACGAAAAATATTTAACGCATTTTTTATTAGTTTAAATAGTACCAGAATCAACATATTCTGAAAACTGATCTCAAGAAATAACTTATAGAAAAACGTTCGCAGCACAATTTGATAAAAAACGAATATATTTACTTCACAAGTACTGTTTTGGATCCTTAACACAATTGTTAAGGTCAAAGAAAAAATGTAATTATTCATTACTTCAAATTTTCCGCAAAGCGAGTCCGTACGGTTTTAAATCGGGTACTAAATGTATTGGGGAAGATACTACAAATATCTATAGGAAGTTTGAAATAGATTACAAATAATAGTACCTACTCACAATTTATAAAGTAGTGACAAAATTATAATTATTCATTTTTTTGCAGTATGTGAACTATTTTCTAAGGAGATACTAATCCACTCATGATCAGATATACATGTTTGGAATAGTAGCTCCGTAGAACACAGCCCTAAATTGGTTCCATCTCTATCCATTTTCATAATAGAAAAACTTCTGTACCACAAAACTGATAAAAAAAATAATAATAAATCTACTTTAAAAAACGCTTTTGCATGGGTTATTATATATATTGGCGACAGTACTACCATCATCTTTAAAAAGTATTAAATAGCTTAAAAATAATACTCAGAATTAAAAAATACGTAAAACTGGTAAAAACAAAAAAAATAGAATTATATCTTAGAAACAAAATAAAAGCTTACCTTAAAATTTCAATTATTATGTTTGAGCCTCACTGGATTTATATTAGCACTTTCAGCGTGAAATTGTTATTTCTGTCCATAAAATTTTCTTAGTCAAGTGAGCATTGGTTTTTTCTTACATGCAAATAGTGCCCAAGGAAGCCAATAAATTGTAAAAACTGACTCTGCAAATTAAATGCTAAAAAATCTACCACGCTCTAGCTGCCTGACAAGTAGCTAAAATAGCTAAAAAGAAAAAAATATTTTTTTCAATATTGTTATGGTTTAGTTATTGAACAGATTTATCACAACAATAGAAGAAAAGCGTCACGAGAGAACATATAGCAAAATAAAAAAACAGAAATTTAAAAACTATTATTTGTTTCTGCCGAATTGTGAACTGGCAATACCAAATTTAAGAACGAAAATAACGCATCTAAAATAAATTACTATATCTACAATAAGTCATTAATTCTGCGGTGAGGGAACTCTTTTCTACTGACTAAACTTAGTTAGTTCTTAACTACTATTTTGTATTGGCTATTAAATATATTGGCGACAATACTACAAATATCTATAGGTTGTTTAAAATAGGTTACTAACTAATACTCACAATTTATAAAGTAGTAATAAAATTATAATTATTCATTGTTTTTGCAGTACGCGAACTACTTTCTACGGAAGCACCAAGTCAAACACGATCAAATATACGTCTTTGAATTGATACTGCCATAGAACACAGCTCTAAATTTGTTTCAACTATATCCATCTTTCCACATCTCTAGTTAAAGCAGATCGATACAAGGGCCTCTTCTATCATGGTGCATAAATAATCCAAATATTCCAATTAGTGCCCGAGAATTGTCTGAGATTTAGGTGTCTCTACTGAAATATGTAAAACTGTATAATATTACTATGAATATAACATTAGTTATTAGGGTAGCGGGAAGGAACTGCTTTGGATTTTATTGGATAGTCTATCAGAGAAAGTGAATCAATCCCTCTCCTCTGCAGATTCAAGATCATTCATCTCGGGTCAAGACACAGCAGGAACATCTGCTAAGGGTCCTTTGTCCAGGGTAACGGATAAAGTCCAGAACGGCATCCAAGGCGACGAAAAAATACTTTCGGTACGGCGAAGATGGCGGAGTTGGTACCTTTGATTTTAGGAATATTATAAGATCACAACCCGCAGCGTCTGATCCAGAGTGGGCAGCGGCAAACAGCAGAATAGGCGGCTGAAACAAACACTTACCAACACGTCTAGCCAGCGTGGTGTTTAAAGGCTAAATACCCCTCACGAAAATGTCAGTTGAAAACACGCAAATACCCCAAGCAAGTAGGAAATTATTTCCATAATCTTACACTGATAAATTATCAGTCTGTCCCAAGGATTGGGGACAAAAAATTGACGAAGACAGGAAAAAGTGATCCGACCAGATGGACATGGCAAAGTCCTAATGGAAAAACTCAAAAAGAAATAGATTTTATTATTACGGACTAAAAACACACCGTTAAAGACATCACGGTTCTAATCAGATATGTTACCAGTAGCCATCTTAGAATGGTACGAGGTAAAATATAAATAAGCTTAAGGCATAAGATGATTAAAAAGAAAAACAAATCAAATCATGGATAAAAACATCAGATGTAGATAGATTTAAGCAATGTATTTTCGACATAATTAGGAGTCCTAAAACAGAACATAATATAAACGACTAAACGATGGTTTACTGCAAAGTCAAAACAAAAACTCTTCAAATATTAGAAAAATTCTAAACTACTATTTTGTATTAGCTATTAAATATATTTGCGACAATACTGCACACATCTATAAGAAGTTTGAAATAGGTTACTAACTAATACTCACAATTTATAAACTAATGATAAAATTATAATTATCTATTGTTTTTTGCAGTATGTGAACTACTTTCTACGGAAGTACCAAATCAAACACGATCAGATATACGTCTTTGAATTGATACTGCTATAGACCACAGCTTTAAATTGGTTCCAACTATATCCATCTTCCCATATCTCTAGTCAAAGCAGATCGATACAATGGCTTCTTCTATTGTAGTGCATAAATAAAGCAAATATTCCAATTAGTTTTCGAGAATTGTCTGAGACTTACGTGTCTCTACTGAATTATGTATAACTGTATAATATTATTATGAATATAATCTTGGTTATTAGGTTGGCAATATAATTAAACATGTTAAAAGTTTATAGCATAATCGAACAAAAGTTCGATGCGATATTAGATTTATATGTGATTATTTCCACAACTAAACACTGTATAGACAAATAAAATACAGTATTTGACCTAGACATTTCGATTACAATTAATCATTAATTTGCGGTTGGTAAACTGTTTTTCAAAAAATAATATGCAAATCAACTGGACTAGGTTAACAAGTTTGTAAGTTAGGACTGCTTACCTTAGAGAAAGCGTTTCGAAATTTGAGTAGTATTTATGTCCCCAATACAATTTTCCAAGTAAAAGAAAAATGTAACAAATATTTCTTTAGTTTAAATGCTGCACAAAGGAAGCAACAAGCAGGAATTCACTAAAAGAAAAACTTCCGTAGCTCATACTGATGAAAAAATTATAAAATTGCTTCAAAAGCACTGTTTTGAATAAATTTTTAAATATATTGGCGACAGTACTACAAATATTTATAAAAAAAAATAACAGTTTTAAAATAAAACTCACAATTTAACAATTAGAGCTACTACTATATTCATTCATTATTTTTGCACTATCTCAACTACTTTCTATATAAACAAATAAATATTGCAATTTTTTCCAACCATTTTCTGGCAAATGAAGATGGCGCAACTGTAGCTGAAATAGGCAAACGTACATATATTAAAGCTAAGATTACAATTAACTATTATTTTGCGGTAAATAAATTTACGATTTTATATTGTGTACCTTATAGAACACGTTTCGAAATTGGTGTAGAATTTCTGCCCCTAAAAACACTATGTCTTACAATTTTACAGGTCAAAGAAAAAAAATGCAACGAATTTTTCATTAGTTTAAATGCTGCATAAAGGAAACAACACATTCTCAAAAATTATCTCCTCAATTAACTATTAGAAAACCATCTAAACTACTGTTTTGGATTGACTATTAAATATATTGGCGACAATACCAGAAACATCTAAGAAGAAAGTTTGAAATAGGTTACTAACTAATACTCACAATTTATAAACTGATGATAAAATTATACTTGTTTATTGTTTTTGCATTATGTGAACTACTTTTTATGGTTCTTCAAGGACCAAACCAAACACGATACATACATTTTTGGATGAAAACTGAAAACTTTGTTTTCAGAACAAAAATTTTTTATATAGTCTTATCACTACAGCTGTTTTGGCTGATTGCCTTTCTCAAGTGATCTATTTTGCTCATGCGTTTATCCTTTATAGTCGTTCATAAAATAGTTTGAGGAGGGAAGAACTGTTTGTCTCAAGTTAGTCATTCAGAATTATATCTGTGTTTTTAATTTGTTAATTTCCATAGATTTCAACAAAGATAGTTTAAGGCCTTTATTTTGAATGTGAAGATATTCGTTAATTGAAATTTCTACCAGTTTGAGCGATGTAAGTTTTTAGGCAGTAGCCACATTTAAGTTTATATACATTAATGTGTAAGCGCTTTTTATTTTGGCTCTTGTTGTTTTTAATATACTTTCCTAAGTTGTTATTTGTTCTGAACACTGGTGTTATTCCTTTTTTTATGTGTTTGGCTATTTTTGTTGATATGGCAGGCTATCATAGTATGTTACTATGTTACAGATTTATATACAATTAAATATCATTAAGCAAATAGTAGTAAACAATGGATACAACGAACAAACAATAAACAAAATTTTAAATCAAAAACTACACACAAAGGCCCTGAAATTAGTATTTTCACCACCAAAGAAAAAACCCAGTACCTTCTGCTCGATTACATCTATCTATACAGCCCTTAAAATCCATCCTTGGATATAGGCCTCCTCCTCCTTCTTCCATGCCTCTCTATCTTGGGCAATTTGCATCCATTTTGACCCGGCGTGTTTCTTCAGGTCATCTGACCATCGCATTTGTGGCCTTCCCCTTTTACGTTTGTGATTCCATGGTCTCCAATGTATAATTGTTTTAGTCCATCTTTCATCTTTCTGCCTTAGGGTGTGTCCGGCGAACTTCCATTTAAGCTTTGCTACTTGGGTTGAGACATCTTTCACTTTTGTTTTATTACGGATCCATTCGTTTCTTTTTTTGTCTGATAGTTTAATGTTCAGCATTTGTCTTTCCATGGATCTTTCTGTCTTTGCTATTTTTTCCATATTTTCCTTTGTAAACGTCCATGTCTGAGAGCCATATGTGAGGACAGGGAGTATACATTGATTGAAGACTCTGGTTTTTAAGTATTGGGGGTATTTTGAATTCTTTAGAATATAAGACAGTTTTCCGAATGATGCCCAGGCCAATCTTATTCTTCTCTTTATTTCTTCGGTCTGATTTTCTTTATTTAATTTAGTGATTTGGCCTAGATATATATACTCTTTTACTTGTTCTATTTTTGTTTGTGCCACTGTAATCATAAGTTCTTCTGGTTGATTAGTCATGGTTTTTGTTTTACTATAATTCATTTTGAGTCCAATTTTTGTCGATTCTCTATCTAGTTCTTCCATCATTCTTTGTAATTCTTCACTTTTTTCTGTTATTAATACAATATCATCAGCATATCGTAAATGATTCAGATTTTGCCCGTTTATATTAATTCCCAAGTCATCCCAGTGTAGTCGTTTAAAAACATCTTCTAGCGCTTGGTTAAATAACTTGGGCGATATGGTATCTCCTTGTCTTACTCCTCGGTTTATTTTAATAGGCTCCGTTTGTTTCATTAGCTTAATAGTTGTTGTTGCCTTGTTGTATATATTTGTAATTAAGTCGGTATATCGGTAGTCTATTCTGCTGTTTTGTAGGGAATTCTGTACTGCCCAGTGTTCCACACTATCAAATGCCTTCTCAAAGTCAATAAATGCCATGTATAGCGGGATATGATATTCGTTAGTTTTTTCGATTAAAATCTTCATCGTTAAAAGGTGGTCACTTGTACTGAAGCTCTTTCTAAATCCGGCTTGTTCTCTTGCCTGGTATCCATCTAATTTAGTTGTTAATCTATTTGTTAATATTTTGGTTAATAGTTTGTACATCACATTTAATAAAGTTATGGGTCTGTAATTCTTTAGATCCTTTTTATCTCCTTTCTTAAATAGTAACAGTGTTATTGCTTCGTTCCAACTGTTGGGTATTTGTTTTGTCATTAAAATTTTATTCATAAGTATGTACAAAACTTCTCTAGTTGTTTTCCCACCATGTTTTAGCATTTCTACAGTCACCCCGTCTTTTCCTGGCGATTTATTGTTCTTCATCTCTTTGAGTGCTCTTCTTATCTCGTTCTTACTGATCTCTGGTTGTAAGTCGGAATTAACATTTTTTATTTTTATTTGTAGTTGCTTAAGGATTTCTTGGGTTGGTTTCTGTTTTGTATTGTAGAGGTTTTTATAATATTCTTGTGTTATCTGTATAATTTCTTCTACATTATTGGTCTCTGTACCTTCTTTGTTCTTTATACTATTAATTTGTATGGTTCCAAGCTGTGGTTTTAAGCACTTCATGTTTTTATTTTGTTCAATTGCTTTTTCTATTTTTTCTTCCTGTACTCTCCTTTTATAATCCTTGATATTCCTTCTGATAGCTTTGTTTACCTCTTTGTAATCTACTGTGTTTCTCTTATCTTGTTCCAGTAATGTTTTTCTTTTACTCATAAGATTTTTTGTTTCCTGGGATACATAGTTTTCCTTTTTTATTCTTGTTTGTGCTACCTCTTTTCCCGCCTTTGCTAATGTATCGGTTAATAGCTGATTTATTTCATCGATATTTTTGTTTTCCAAATCTCTAGTGACCGGTATACCTTCCTTTATTTTTTGTTTATATTCGTCTTTTGATTGCTTAAGTTTTTCCATATCTAGTTTCGATACATTTTCTATTTTCTTTTTTGTTTCGAATTGGCTATTAATCCTGAGTTTGGCTCTGACAAGTCTATGATCGCTACCGGTTGAGAAGCGGTTCAGTACTGTAACATCTTTGATGATGGTTTTTTCTGTTGTAAGGATGTAATCTATTTCGTTTTTTGTATTACCGTTAGGACTTATCCATGTCCATTTTCTTTGTGGTTTTTTGTTAAAAAACGAGTTCATAGCAAAAAGTTGTCTCTCCTCCAAGTAGTTCATTAATGTGTGTCCTCTATTATTTCTTTCGCCATATCCATACTTTCCAATTCTATGTTCTTCTCCATCTATTCTTCCCCTAATTTGGCATTGAAGTCTCCAATTATTAGCGTCAATTTAGTTTTCTTTTCTTCCATAGCGAGTGTTAGTTCTTCGTAGAAGTTTTCAATATCTTCATCTGTATATGAACTTGTTGGCGCGTATACCTGTATAATTTTCAAAGACGTTCTTTTTAATTTAAGCATAATGTAGGCTACTCTGTCTGATATACCCTTGGTGGATTGTATGTATCTGACGACTTTCTTGTTTATTATAAAACCAACTCCGTTGTTAGAGTTATCTTCATTGCCTTTATAGTACAGCATGTTTTTTGAGTTTAATAGTATTTTTTGTTCACCTTTTCTTCTTATCTCTGACAGACCAATGACATCCCATTGTATATTATTTAGTTCTTCTTCTAATTCGTGAAGTTTAGTATCATCATTCATGGATCTGATGTTATATGTTCCTATGTTTAGTTTAGTCGAATGTTTGCCTCCCCCAGAATCCTTGAGGCAGACCGGTTTGTCGGTGTGGGACTTCGAGATGTTATCTCTACCCACCTGGGGTAATTTTCCGTTTGTTTTGTGATTCGACATGTTTGTTGAAGAGGGTTTTTTGACATTTAAACGCCACGCTTGTCAGGCGGGTTGGCGAGTGAGGAAACTTAGGAGTGTGTGAATGGGGAAAGGCGCAAGTTACGCAGTTTGTGTGTAGGGTGCGCGGCATGTATATGCCACACACACCCCCGCGCAAAATGGGCCTCTTCCACTCAAACACGGTTAAGAGGACTCATCCAACACTCGGGGTGTGGGTGAGATAGGTTCTAGGTAAATAGATGGGTAAAGAACGAGATGGATTGTTGGGTAGGGACAGCGGTCAGCTGCTCCTGCAGTCGCCTCTTACGACCAGTAGGAGATCCTGTGGGTGTATTCTTCTTAGTGGCCCGCATCCCACACGGGGTCTCGATTACATATACAGGCAAAATATCAACAAAAATAGCTAAACACATAAAAAAGAAAGGAATAACACCAGTTTTAATAACAAATAACAACTTAGGAAAATAGATTAAAAACATCAAAAGCCAAAATAAAAAGAAATTACACAGTAGTGTAGACCAACTTAAATGTGGCGACTGCCCAAAAACTTACATCGGTCAAACTGGTAGAAATTTTAATAAACGAATAGCAGAACATAAAGGGGCTTTCAATAATAGAAAAACAGATTCTACATACGCACTTCACCTTCAATATTATAAACATTCTTTTAATGACGAATTTAAAATTCTTTACATATAAAATAAAGGCCGTATGCTACCTTTATGGTACCGTATGCTACACTTGAGAAATGCAATCAGCAGAAACAGCTGTAGTAATAATATGATATAATAAGGAAATAAATAATAAAAACACGTCCGTAGCGCAAATTGATAAAAACCGATGAATATATTTACTTTAAAAGTACTGTTTTGGATCTACATAACACAATCTTTAGAGGTCAACGAAAAAAAAATTAAATAATTGTTCATTTTTTTCACACATTTTCCATATTTTCCATAATACTTCATATTTTTCACAAAAGAAGTACTAACATATTCTAAAAACTGATTTCGAGAATTTATTCATAGAATAACTAGCTAATAAAATGATAATTCATATTACTAAAATGAGTATCATAAATTTAGTTAAAAAGTACTGTTTTGTATCGGCTATTAAATATATTGGCGACAATACTACAAATATCTATAAGAAATTTAGAATAGGTTACAAATAATACTCACCATTTATAATCTAGTGATACAATTATCATTATTCATTTCGTTTGCATTACGTCAACTACTTTCTATAGAGGAATCAAACCATGTATCAGATATACATATTTGGATTGACTCTTCCATAGAACACAGCTCCAAGTTGGTTCCATCTATATCCATCTTCCATATTTCTAGTCAAAGAAGATCAATAAAACGGCTTTTTTTGTTGTTGTGCATAAATAAACCAAATATTCCATATTAGTTTCCGATAGTTGTCTGACACGAAGATTTAGGTGACTCAACAGTAGCTGAAATAGGTAAAACAACTATTCTGAAATTGTATAATATGAATATAGTGTTAGTTAACAGATTAGCGATAGAATTAAACATGTACGTTAAAAGTTAAGAACACAATAGAAACTTTTATCCAGAAGTTTAATTCGGTATTAAATTTATATGTGATTAATAAACAATTGTGACTAAACACCGATTAAAAATAGTGTTTAGCTTTCACATTCCAACAGGAAACAGTTTCAGAGCCTATTTGTTCCTAAAATTAGGCATTATTTTTTAGTTTAAAGGCTGCAAGTAGGAACAACACATTCTGAAAACTGAACTTAAGGACTAACTAATAGAACAACGTCCGTAGCCCAAATTATTAAAAAACGAGGAGGCATGTTGTCTCCTTGCCGAACCCCTCTTTCAATACGAAAGGTCCCAGTATCTTCCTTAGGTCTTACACAAGCTGTACCATGCTGATAGATGTATCTGATGAGGGATATGTATCACTTTGATTAACCGTATCAAATGCTTTTTCAAATTCGACAAAGACAAGTATCAGGGGTCTATTATATTCAATGATTTTTTCAATTAACGATTTAATGGTTTGCAAATGATAATTTGTTCCGTATCCAACTCTAAATCATGCTTGAACACAAGGTTGATAGAAGTCTAGTTTTGATGTCAACCTATTAGTTATTATCTTCATAAACAACTTATAAACGTCAGATAACAAGCTAATAGGTCTATAGTTCTTTAGCTCTGTTATATCTTCCTTTTTGTGCATGACTACTATAACAGCTTTATTCCACTGAGATGGTGTAACCTCTTTTGAAAGGCATAAGTTATATAATTGTGTCAATTTAATTCAATACTGTCTTTCCTCCTGCTTTAACGGCCTCAATAACGATTTGGTCATCACCAGCTGCTTTATTGTTTTTCATTCGATTTAATGACTTTGAGACTTCTTCGATTGTTATTTCTGGGATATTCTCTGAACCCACATTCTGGACTTTTCTCAACTTGGTGCCGCCTTTCTTACTCATTTCTCTATATAATTATGTGTAATATTCTTCAACTACCTTAATTATCTTATCTTTATCTGTTACCACTTTTTCATTTCGATCTGCGAGCTTAACAATATTCTTCTTATCTAAAGCTTGACACCTTTGCAGCACCTTTAAACTTTCATTTTCCTCGACAACTATTGTAATCTTTTTTGCGTTATATTGTCGTACGCCCTTTCTCACTGCTTTATTTATATCTTTATTAAGTTGTTGTAGTACGCGTGCATTCGTATCGTTTTTGTTCTTAAGTTCTCTTCGTGTGTCCATAAGTCTTTTTGTCACTTGACTGATTTTTTCCTTCGTATCTCTCCTAGGATTTGTATTGCACTTTTTCTCTGCGTTCTTAATAGCTTTTATTAAGTTATCATTTAAGGTTTCGACATCCATAACGTTGTTATTAATTTGTAAAGATAAAAAATTGGTAGTAAATGTCAAGTTATCTTATAGAGAATTGATTGGTTGTCTGATGTATATAATGTTAGGCTCTAGGCCAGATTTAAGTTTTTGTATGTAATATTTTAATCAATTTCAAAATAATTACACTGAAGAACATTGGAAAAAATTAAAAAATGTTTTGAGATACTTGAAATATACAGAAAATTATGTCTTAAGTTTTGTTAAAGGTAAAAACAAAGAAATAGAGATAGTGTCCTATGTTGATGCAGATTTTGCAAACAATCAAATCGAGAGAAAAAGTATTAGTGGTTATGTTATAAAATTTAACAATAATGTTATTTGTTGGAAAACTAAGAAGCAAAATGTAGTGTCACTATCTAGTGCAGAAGCCGAATATATGGCATTATCTTCATGTATCACAGAAAGTTTGTTCTTTAGTCAAATGTTGGAAGAGATCTTTAAAACCATGTATAGTGTACATGTGTATGAAGATAACCAATCATGTATTAAGATGGCTTTTACATTGGAATCAAAAAGAACCAAACATATTGATGTTAGACATCATTTTATTAGATATTGTTTAGAAAAGGAACTTACTACTTTACAGTATGTACAGTCTGATCAGCAACAAGCTGACATTTTTACAAAGTCACTGTCAAAAACTAAATTCACCTATTTTAGGGAACTTTTAAATGTTATTGAGTTGTAATAATTTTGTAGTTACGCTAATATAGAATTGCAGAAGAGTGTTGGTATTACAATTATATATTTTACATTTTTATGTTAAGTGTTGGCATTACCTGTAAGTGACAAGTATTAACGTCAATAAGTATAATTAAGACATCTTTGTAAACAGGAATTTATGTTATAATAAAACGTTTATTTTTGTCAACGTATTGTTTTAGTATTCCATCTATAAGCAAGACTTTTTCCATCACGCGTCCCTAAACGATATTGACCACTTCTCGATTGTAATAACAAATCCTGACAGTATATAATACTCTTGTAATGTTGACAAATGGAATATCAAAAATTCAAATTGGCACGAGTATTATAATCTAGTTTCAAATGAAATGAATGCATTACATGAAATTTTAAAATCAAATAATAATAATGATAGTCAAATTCAAGAGTTTTTCAATGTATTATTAAATGCCGTCGAAAAAGCCGTTGGTAAAATGAATTCCAAACAATTAAATTCGTCAGTCCCTTGGTGAAATTCTGAATGTCAAGAAGCTAATAAACTTTCAAAAACATCATTAAATCGATTCAGGAAACATAATACACTTGAAAATAAATTAAAATTCAAACGACTTAAAGCACGAGCTAGATTTATCATTAAAAGAAGTAAACTTGAATCATAGAGTTTCAGAATTAAATTCATCTACACCAATTAATAAAGTGTGGCAAATGGTACGAAAGATATCCGGAAAAATGCCCCAAACCACATTAACGTCTTAGAAGAAAAATAAAAAATATACACTTCCCCTCTAGACATAGCCAATATTCTAGCTAATAGTTTTGAAAGATTCTCAAGCGATGATGTTCTTCCTCCTGAGATATTTTGACCAAAAAGGAAAGAGAGGAATCCAAAGGTATTGATAGGGTAAGCTACCCAGTTGCCGGCAGGTAACCAGTTATTGGCATCAGTCCAATTATTTGTGATTTATAAGAATTTCTGCAATATTGAAGCCATAGCGTGTCCATTAGATAATAGATGGCACCATCCGATTTTTTATAGCGCCAAATTATCTGAATAATATTGTCAGTTGACAGTGTAACAGAGACCAGCAGTTGAGTGACCGTTGGATGTGTGTGTAATTACAGAATTTCTTTAGAAACTGAACCATTATAAGGTATGATAAAAATTGATTATATTATTTTTGTATTCTTTAGTTAATGAATATGTATGATTTAAGTATTATATTAGCTATTGCAACATAAATATTAAATATTATATCTGTAAAACACAAAATTTTGATAGTGCCGGTTACTGGGTTTTAAAATTTGTCTATATCTAGTGATTGGCATCCATGCCAATCTTTGGTCTGAAGTAAATTTTAATTATGCTAGTAATTGGCAATTAGCTTAATTTTGCAAAAATAGTTTTTCGATTTTGAAAAGTAGAAATCAGTACGCTAATAAATAATATTACAATTTATCAGGCTATATTCTATACAATATAGGAATTTATTTTTAACAAAAAATATGTTTTCAGCTTTTTGAAAAACATTTTAGAGAATTTTTTTTTCTCTTGTAGATTATTCGACAATGCCCAAGGTAAAGGCAAATAGTAAATATGTTAAATCATATGATGAAACTATATTGCAAAACGCTTTAGAAGCCATTAATAATGGAATGTCTAAAAAGCAAGCGGCCGAAAAGTTTAATATACCAAGACAAACTTGGCAGTATCGTCTGAGCAATAAATTTAAAAAGCCAGGACATGGACCAACTTCTTACCTGACCTCAGAAGAAGAAAATATTTTGACAGAGTGGATTCTAGAAAGTCATAAAAAAGGTTTTCCTCGTAGGCGAGAAGATATCCAGAACGCTGTAAAATCATTTTTAGACAAGAATCCCAGGCAAACTCCTTTTCAGAATAACATTCCTGGAAATCACTGGTATCAGTCTTTTATGAAAAGGCATCCTTGTTTAGTATCTCGTGTTCCTGAAGCAGTTACTAGTGCCAGCGCAAATGTATCAGAATTTGACATAAGGAAGTGGTTTTCGAATATAGAGTCTTATCTAAAAGAAAAATCATATTTCGAAATACTTACCGACCCATCAAGAATATTTAATGCAGATGAGACGTGATTCTTATTTTGTCCAAAGGCAGACAAAGTTATTGCACCTCGAGGAACAAAAAATGTTTACCAAGTAGACCAAGGAGCTGCAAAAGCAAATTTAACCGTTTTATTTACTTTTTCAGCTTCTGGTTCAATAATTCCACCTATGATTATTTATCCATATAAAAGGCTACCAAGTAGTATAGTCAGTAGCGTTCCAGAAGATTGGGGAATCGGTGTTAGTGATAATGGCTGGATTAAGGCCGAACTTTTCTATGAGTATGTGTCTAATATTTTTAATAAGTTTTTGACCCAAAACAATATTAAAAAACCTATTATTCTATTTGTTGATGGGCACAAAACTCATCTCACTTATGAATTGAGTCAGCTGTGTACCAATCTACAAATTATTCTTATTTCGTTGTATCCTAACTCAACAAGGATTTTACAGCCTGCCGACGTATCATGTTTTAAACCATTAAAGAATAGTTGGAAAAAGGCTATTTTAGAATGGCGAAAAGAAAAACCATTTGTACAATTAACAAAACAAGAGTTTGCGCCTATTTTACAAGAGGCTATAAAGAAATTAAAAACTTCCACAATTTCTAGTGGATTCAAAGCATGCGGCCTTTTTCCATGGAATAGTAATGCAATTGATTTTACAAAGTGTTTAGGAAAACAACAAAAGACCGAAAAACAGACTTCAACGCTTAAAAAGGAGTGTGATTTATCTTATGCGGATTTTTGCGAAATAGTAGGTTCAAAAAAACTGCAAGAATTAGAAGATTATACTGATGCAAAAACTGATGAACATTTTCAACTACTCCTAAAAATATGGAAACAATTTCAAATTACGAACACGGAAGAAAATAATTTGGATTCCGAAAACAATTTGGATTTTGTTGCTGATACCTCTATGATTACTATAGAGGAAATTGATTTACCCGGCGTTCCAATATTTGAAGATAATATTTTAATACCTCAGATCACAGACGAAATTGATATAGCGAGTACACCAATAATGATGGATGAAGATATTGCTATTCCTGGAACTTCAGCTCAAGCTTACCCATGTGAAAGTTTACTTGATTGTAGTAATTTTGACGATATTTCTGATACAAATGAGACTGATTTTGTAGTAGAGCATTCTAATAAGAATAATAATGATCAACCACAAAACTCAATCAACAATGAATCACAATCAACCAAAACTCCCACAGGGGATCAACCAAACTGTGTGTCGAATACTAGCTCGAGCATAGAATTTAAAGATTATTTGATGTGGCCTAAAACTCCTGAAAGAAAAGGTAAGCTTCAGACTGAAAGACTTCCTTTTGTAATCACATCAAGTGGTTGGAAAAAAATTTATGAAGAAAAGCAGAGGGATAAGACAGAAAAAGAATTGAAAAAACAAGAAAATAAAATAAAGAAAGAAGAAAATAAATTAAAAAAAGAAGAAAATAAGTTAAGAAAAGAACACGATAAAATGAAAAAAATTGCGAATAAACCCAAACATATCAGAAATATTTTAAAGGAAGCAGCAAATAATAACCATTTAATACCAACACAAACTTCATTCAGTTCATTGCCAACAAATAATAAAATTTTAAATAAAGGAATATGCTTTAGTTGTACAAAAAATTTTTCATTAATTAATTTTGGAATACAGTGTCAAAAATGTTCCAGAAGTTACCATTGTGGTTGCCTAAAAAAAGCTAAGACATATAAAGACTTTTATGTTTGTAAAGTTTGTACCACACGTGGCTTGGCATCTTAAGTTGTCATCTTATGTTTTTACATTTTATATTTATGTTTCTCATTTTTGTACGTGTTTGGCTCATTTTTATTTCTCTCTTTTGTATTTAATAAAAAGTTATATTAAGATTTATTATTTTTTAAACAATATACCTACCTACCTAGGCTACCTACCCACTAAACCGTAAGGACATGCTTATCTGAATTTAGGTGCCAATAACTGGATTCCTTGGTATGCCAATCACTAGACTCAAGTGCCAATAACTGGTGAAATAGACCTTTTCTTAAAAAACAATTTATAAAAAATAATTCAGATGGTATTTGAATAAAAGGACGCCAGTATTATAATCTAAAAATATTACCAAATCTGAATGTGAAAATACAACTAACAATGTTTTGAATACTGTTTTTAAAATACAGTTACATTAAATTTTATTGCTTAAAGTGCCAATAACTGGGTACCTATATCGCCCGATGAACTTTCTCTTTTAAATTATCCCATAAGCATGAATGAATTAAAATACTCACTTAATAATACGAAAAGCTCTTCTCCCGGTTCTGATAACATCTCTGAAATAGTTCTTTGACAACTTGATTTATCTGCAAAGAAACACTTGCTGAATATGTATAATAATATATGGAGACATAGCAAGTTTTTAAAAATCTGGAGTTCATCTATCGTAATCCTTATTTATAAACAAAATCACCCAAAATCATCTCTGTCACATTCATATAGACCTATTTCTCTAACTTGTGTAATGTATAAAATTCTCGAGAAAATCATATCCAACAGAATAATGTGGTTTTTAGAAAATAATAAACTACTATCCTCGGAACGAAGTGGAGTCTGGAAAAATCGTTCAACACTGGATAATCTTATTGGTTTAGAGTCTAAGATTCACGAAGCAATGGCATGTGGACAAAAATGTATCGCAGTATTTTTTGACATAATTAGAGCACACGATACAGTTTGGCGACATGGTATTATTCAAACACTTAGTCGATAGAGAATAAAAGGTAATATAGCACAATTTATAAATAATTTCCCTTCTAATCGAACTTCGAATGTACGAGTGCTTTCTCTAACACAAAAATTCAAAAAAAAACGGAATTCCCCAAGGATCTAATTTAAGCGTCTCCCTATTTCTTATTGCAATAAATAATATTATCTCTACTTGTGACTTACCAGTAAAAGCTAGACTCTTTGCAGATGACTTAATCATTTTTATTAAGGGGATAAATGATAAAACCCTTCAGACCCATCTACAGAAAGTGCTATGGAATCTCGAATTATGGACAAATTCCACAGGTCTTCAATTTTCAACAATAAAATCAAAGGCTATGTATTAAAAAAAAAGAAGTTACATCACTCCAGAATTAAAACTATATAATAAAGAAATAAAATATGTTGAGAAAATTAAATGTCTAGGAATGACATTTGACAATAGATTATCCTGGAACCATCATATTCATGATCTAAAAAGTACGTGTCAATCTGCACTTAAAATTATAAAAACTGTTGCACACAACACGTGAAGAACAGATAGTAAAACACTGACCCTTACGTAAAAGTCATATCATAAAACAACTCGATCGAATACAAAATAGTGCTTTGCGATCCATACTAGGTACCTTTTATACTAGCCCTACTGAAAGTTAACACTGTGAAGCTGCAGAAGTCACACTGGAATTTCGAAGAAAACAACTTTCACTAACATATGCGGCATCAATACAGGCAAATCCTATGAATCCTGTTAACCACTATGTAAATTCAGACCGTTTTAGGAATAACTTGAAAACACAGATCTGCTAGGCTTGACTTTCCTTTTTATGAAAGGGTAAATAGTTACCTCATTAAACTTGAATTCAAATTTTCAGATACCTATTGTATACCAGATATTAACACTGTCCTCCCTTGGACTGTTCCCATCCCATCTATCAACACCAAATTCCCCATATACAAAAAAGCAGATAACCATCCCAAAGCATTATATCAATATGCATTATATCAATACACGGATTCCCTAATTTCCCTAAGTTTTGTAATTGCTCTAAATAACTTATATCCTAGCCATCCAAGTGTACTACTTATTAAATCAGCATAAAGCCATGCTAACTATGAACATAAATGTCAACTTTGTATGGATTCCTTCCCATATCGGAATTGCTGGTAATGAAGAAGTAGATTCCTTGGAAACTAGCAATCTCGACTCCGGAAGCTGTAGAAATCAGAAGCATTCCACATCTAGATATAAAACCTATAATCAAGAACTTAATAAACAATGATTGGCAGACCAAGTCGAATCAGTCAACATTCAAACTACGAGAAGTAAAACATTCTATATTACCTTGAAAATCAATCCCAAATAAGTGTATATATCAAACCATCCTATCTTCTCTGAGAATAAGCCACACCGCCATCACTCATAAACATCTGCTGGTGAGTAAATTAAAACCAAAGTGCTACGTAGTATTGTGCTTAGTGTTCGCTATATTTTACTGGAGTGTCCTTTATATTGCATGAAGAGACTTCAAGATAAATAACAAGATACCTTACAGGCAATATTAAGTGACGGAACTGATATGATAATCATATCATGGCGGTAGCGGGTAGATACTCATCTATGATCCCGATAGGTGACAGATCTATTTCAGGGATGCGCCCTGCCCACGCGAGCCTCGGTTTATCTCCTAATACCATACAGGGGAAACCATTGTCCTATCCTCAGTCCATATCCAAACCTACCTTTTTTCTCTCCCAGTACCCTGGATGGATTTACCGATAACGACCCTAGATTGAATATGGAAATGATTTTTGATTAACGAATAGGAAGATGGTCCTCCGAAGAATAGGATGTTGAGGCGCCGGGCCTGCTACCCGACACTCGGAAAAAGTCATTATGTCGCATCGCATCTAAACAAAATGAAATAATCCCAGAAATCTAAAGACTAGGCACATATATAGTCTTAAGCGAAACAAAAAAAAGTCAAGGAGACGAAATTATAGGGAAATATACACACATATGTAGTGGAGTTTGCAAACATGAAAGAGCAGCAAAAGGAGTATCAATATTAATAAAAAATAAATGGAGAAAATACATACAAGATTACCAGCAAATAAATGAACGAATAATGGAAATTAGGATGAACATATTTGGACAACCAACAATAATTGTTGGAGTATATGCAATGAATGACAATGCGACCATAGGAAAAAGGAAGATTTTTTCAACGCACTAAAAGATGTACTAGACAGGACAAAGGAAAAAGAAGATATTCTACTGATTAGAGATTTTAACAGCCACATAGGAAAGGATGATGAAGATATAGTGGGACGATTCAGAGAAGACCAAATTAGAAACGACAATGGAAGTCGGCTAATCAAAATATGTCGAGAATACGAGTTAGTCATAACCAACACAAGATTCCAGCATAAAAACATACATAGATACACATGGGAAGAACCTGGTAGAAACCAAAGATCAATTATTGATTTAATAATAGTAAGAAAAGCCAGCAAAACAATAATACAAGATGTAAGAGTATACAGACAAGCAGAATGTGCAAGTAACCACCGATTAGTGCTAGGAAAATTCATATACACGGAAAGACGACAAAAAGACAATATCCAAAAAGATGAGATGCAAGAAATCGCAAATAAGAGGAATAAAGTAGAACTTCTACAACAATTTAGTACACGAACGCTATATTAGAATATGCTACACATGAACGAAGAATGGACCGCAACAGAAATGTATCAACACCTAAAGGAAAAAATAAACAAAACGGCAAACGAAGTGCTGGGTATTAAACAACATAAGAATACATATTTGGAGAAATACAGCTACGACTTAGAGGATAAGATTTAAAGAAAAAAAGTGCATTTCCTAAATGGCGAAACGACAGAACCCCAGGAAAACGGGGAGAATATGTTACCCTCAGACAACAAGTTAAAAAAAGAATAAAGCTCGAGAAAAATGAATACTGGGAGTGAATGTGCAAAGACATAGACAACACGATAGGGTATAACAGATCAACGGAAGCATGGAAAAAAATAAAAAATATCAGAAGTAATAAACGAAGTAAAAATACCATACAGATAATTACATCAAAAGAGTGGACAAAGCATTACACAAAATTATTGCAGGAGAATAGGCCGGAGTAAATCTCATACGACCCTCTGACAATAATAACTGAGGAAGCAGAAATCACAGAGGAAGATAGAAATAAAGCACTAAAGAAATCCAAAAACAATAAAGCACCAAGACCAGGGAACATAAAAATGGAACTGCTGAAATATGGAGGCGCAAGGATAGTATCCTTTATACGAATGTTGTTCAATAAAATCGAAGCAGGAGAGAAGATTCCCGATGAGTGGAATTTATCATACATGTCCTCTATTTTCAAAAACGGTGACAAAAGATCACCAAATAACTACAGAGGGATCAGTGTAATGTCTTCAATAGCAAGAATCTCTTCATCAGTTATATAAGAAAAACTAGAACAACACATGGACCAATATAATGAAGAACAAGCCGGATTCCGAAAAGCCAGATCATGTTTAGATAATATATTCATTTTGAGACAGGTGATTGAAAAGAACAAAGAAAAAAACATTGAAACACATATGACCTTTATCGACTTAGAGAAAGCATACGATAACGTGCCCAGGAAACAACTATGAGAAGCAATGAGAAGAATGCGCGTTAGAGAGAAATGGGTGAATATAACACAAAGACTGTATAAAGAAACACAAGTGCAAATAAAGTTAGGTAATGAAATAACAAAAACAATCATCGTAACAAAAGGTCTCAACAGGGATGTGGTCTCTCACCTACACTTTTTATCATATATGTAGACCAGGGTTTGAAAAGATGGTATAGAAAATGCAGAACAATGGGCACACCAGTACAAGAAAATATGTTACATTTACTACTTTTCGCAGATGATAAGTCATTTTTGCACAAGACAGGGAGGGTATGGAATATATGAAGGATATGAAAGAATATGAACTTTGGGAACTCAAGATAAATATGTGCAAGACCGAATACTTATGTATTGGACCCGAGGTTAAAGATTTGAACTTAAGTTTTAGAAGAAGAGACTATTAAGAGTTGTAAGACTTTTAAGTATTTAGGGTCAATGATTAGCCGAGATGGTACACGGGGAAAACAAGCCACAAGAGCACTTTATGGAGTAATATGGAACAACACTCTGACAAAAGAAAACAAAAAGAGGATCTTTCAAAGCATTGTGATGAATATTACCCTATATGGAGCGGAAGTATGGCCAATGACAACAACAATAGGAAATAAAATAAGAACAGTTGAACTGGACTTTATGAGAAGATGTCTACAAATCACAAGAGCGGATAGAATAAGAATGGAGGAAATATGGAACAGAATGAAAGTAGAATTCTCAATTACAAAAAAGTTGGAAAACAGAGAAATGCAGTGGTACGGGCATGTACAAAGAATGCCAGAGCATAGGTGGCCGAAAAGAATATTAAACTGGGACCCGCCGGGAAGAAGACGGACAGAAAGACCTGCTACAAGATGGAAAAGATACGTCGGAAATACTATGATAGATAGAGACCTCAGAGAAGGTGACTTGGAGAATAGAGTGCTGTAGAGGACGAAAATGGCGAACTCATAATGGGAAAAGCCGAAGAAGAAGAAGAAGGAACTGATATAGAATATATATATATATATATATTATATATGATATATATAATTTATATATTTATATAAATATATATTCCATAAATGTACTAAATAAATTGTAAAACTTAAATTGTACAACGCCAATGACCCTATAAGGTTGAGGCATAGATAAAATAAAAAAAGAAGAAGAAGGAACTGATATAGAATATATATATATATATAATATATATATATATATATATATATATATATATATATATATATATATATATGTATATATATATATTATATATATATTATATATATATATATATTTATTATTTATATAATATATATTCCATAAATGTACTAAATAAATTGTAAAACTTTAAATTGTACAACGCCAATGACCCTATAAGGTTGAGGCATAGATAAATTAAAAAAAATAAAAATAAATAAAAAAAAAGAAAAAAAAGTGAAAATCCTCAGAACCGAAGAAATTTTATAGCTGGTACATACAGATAATAATATAGACTTACTAATACAGCCTTTTATCAAAATATATCAAGCAGAAGAAGTATGGAGAGATTGAGTTATAAAAGTATATAATAATTGAATACAATAAACCTCAATATGTAGCAGAAAAATTCGAGACGAGAAATAAATTAGAAGAGTACAAAGTTATCTAAATAGGGACAGTACAGTAAAAGATAATAACTTTTAACCTCGACACCTGGGCTTAAAATAAATAATAGAAATATAATTAGACGAATGAAAGCATAAATTACTATGAAAAATTTCTCGTGGAAAAGGACAAATTATAATATGTATGAAGTACCCAGAACTTAAGATTATTAGCAATTATTAACAAAATAAATTAAAACTATAATAAATAAGGAGAATGATATTTACCTTTAAAATACCGGCTCTAAGAGAAATGAGATTGTCAAAGCTTTGCGTTGGATGACACGGAAATAACGGAATGACCAAGATGCGAAATATTTCATATACGCTATATAATAATTATCCCTAATTATGATTCATATTCCAATCAAAGTATTTACATTGTGATACTATAATCACTGAATTTTTTTACGACTTTGGTCACTAATGTTTGAATTGTTTCACGTAGACAGTTTTTCAAAGCTTACTTAACGTTTTTATCGTAGGTAGCAACAATCAGTACAGTGATATCAAATATTAACTCAAGGTTATATAAAATAAAAACTATGTAAGAGTGCTTTTCTTATGTAAAAAATATTTACCTTAATATAAATAAATTCATGCTATATAAGATTAAATATAAAGCTATAAAAATCCCATATAATGTACTTCTTGTTCTATTATCAATATTCTGCCCTTTCGGCTGCATTCCTTCTTCACTGCTGGATGATCGTGACTTTATATCCATATTTTACTGGGCCTTCCTCTTGTTATTTTTCCTAAGGATTTCCATCTTTGCCTTACTTTTACAGCTCGATTATTCGGCATTTTTGACTGACTAAGCCAATTTACTCTTGGCTGCATGGCCCAACTTCTTTTTATTCTTTTTGTATTCTCGAAGGTGCATGGATGGTAATCAGCCAGTATATATGTGTTTCTTGGATTACAACAAAGCCTTCGATAAGGTCAGACATAACCGTCTTATCGAATTATTTGAAAAGAAAAACTTAGATATGAGAGACTTCAGGATCATTAGCGCTATCTATTATAATCAGATCGCTGTGGTAAAAGAGAACAACGTCTTTTCAAATGAAATACAAATTGAGAGGGGCGTCAGGCAGGGTTGTCTTCTGTCTCCTATTTTTTTTAATTTGTATTCAGAGGAAATAATCCAGGAAGCACTGGAAGAACTAACTATGGGAATTAAAGTAAATGGTCCACCAATCAATAATATACGGTTTGCCGATGACACTATTTTATCAGCGGAATATCTTGAGGATTTACAACAAATGGTTGACAGAGTGGTAGAAGTCAGTGAAGAAAACGGACTGTCCCTAAACACAAAAAAGACACAATTTATGGTAATCACAAAAGCCCAACAGCGCTAAGAAAACATAACCATACATGGAGATCAAATTAAAAAAGTTGAAAAATATAAATATCTGGGTACAATATTTTTTTTTTTTTTGGCTTGGACAATTGTCATTCAGCCAGTCTCCATCAACAAGTTTTGTTAATTAAAGAATTTAAATATGTCAATTAGTGAAACATGATTAATATAATAATAATAACAGCTAAGCTAATGTACATACTATGTTAATAAATACTATATCATACCTTTATTATACAATAATTAATGAAAATAATAAGTACACAGAAGAGATTAAGGCAAGAATAGGACAGGCAAGAAATTCTTTCAACAAACTGAAAATAGTACTCTGCAGTAGGGACATTTCAATTTCTTTGAAGATAAGACGAGTTCTCCATATTATTTTATGGCTTGGAGGCTTGGACTTTAAAGAAAGATGTTCGGATAGATTGGAAGATAGAGCCACGAATGTCGAGGTATTGAGAAAAATGGGAAAAGATAAAGAGGTCTTATATACAGTTAAAATCAGAAAACTGCAATACCTGGGACATGTGTTATGAGGGGCGAGCATTATAACTTGTTGCAATTAATAATGCAAGGAAGAATACAGGGTAGAAGGAGTCGCGGAAGAAGACGCATCTCCTAGTTGAATAATTTAAGAGCTTGGCTCAACTGTACTTCTGCTGACCTCTTTAGAGCAGCGGCGTCGAAAGTGCGAATTGCCATGATGGTTGCCAACTTTCTTAGAGGAGATGGCACGTGAAGAAGAAGAAGATTCACGAATCCTGCTTTCTACAGCAATCTCTCTGGCTCGTGATTTAGTTTAATTCGCGACCTACCATCGGTACAACCAGTTGTTTAAATATCTTTCTTAGTATATTGCGTTCAAATAGTCCATATTCTGTCTTCGTATGTGACTACTAGCCTAATAGCTGTTTTGTAAACTCTTAACTTAAATTATCGATTCAGTAATTTGCCTTACTATCAATATTTGTATGTATAAAAGCACTTATTGTCTCTAAGAATCCGTTCTTCTATAAATTATATTAAAAACTCTGGTCCTGGTCCAGATGATATTTCCATTATTTTCCTTAAAAATTTGCTTAAAAATGGAACTGCCTATTTAATAAAGATATATAACTAAATATGGCTTGAAGGAGTGTTTCCACATACTTGGAATAATGTTTAGACAGTACCTATCCTTAAACCTGGTAAACCACGTTACAGACCCAAATTCTTACCGTTCAGTATCGTTAGGATGTGCAATGAGCAAAGTGCTCGAAAAATTAATTAACCAACATCTTATTTGGATACTCGAGCAAAGACCTGTTTTATCTAACAAACAAAGTGGATTTCCTAAAGATAGATCAACTCTAAACAACTTGGTTGACCTCGAGTCTGAAATACATGAAGTGCTAGCAAATAATCAAAGCTGTATACCGGTATTCTTTGATATAACCAGAGCATTTGATACAGTTTAGCGCCATTAAATAATTAAAAAATTTACAGAAATTAGGTATACAAGAGAAATATGTTAAACTTCATCACTAACTTTTTAAAAAACTGAAGCTTCCAAGTAAAGTAGATGATTTCATTTCTATAACAAGAATACAGGGAAATGGAGCCACTCTAGGATCATCGATTAGTGTTACTCTTTTTCTTATTGCTATTAACATTATTTTGGAAAATGATTCTTTAACAGTAAAGAGTAGGCTATACGCAGATAATATCATAATCTATTGTAAAGAAAGAAACATAGAACTAATTAAACAAACCTTACAAGATACAATTTCTGAATAATAAAAGTGGTCAATGAAATCTGGAATGAAATTTTGTTCCAATAAAAGTAAATGTCTCTATTTCACGAGAAAACGTAATTTTATTGGTCCAGAATTTACAATCTTTAATACAAAAATAGAATATATTGATTGTATCAAATTCTTGGAATTAATTTTGACAAACACTTAAATTTTAAGCAACATATTTTATCATCTTTAAAAATTCTTGTCAACAATATAAAACATAATGAAAGTCCTATCTACTAAAAATTGGGATGTGATCAAGATATCCTATTGAAAGTATATAAAAGCCTTATTAGATCGATTTAAAGTCAATTACGGTTCAATAGTGTATGGTTCTAACAGTTAATCACTTTTAAAAGAGTTGCAAACAATCCAAAATACTGCTATAATAAAAAGCATTAGGAGCTTTTTGTACCACACCTACAGATAGCTTACTATGTTTAGTAGGAGAAATGACTCTGAAATCAAGAAGACAATATCTTAGCCTAAGATATGCTGCAAACGTTTCAGCAAATAGTGAAAGTCTCACTTATTAGTCTGTTTTTTGTTCGGGCTGTTAAGCCGTTGTCTTTTGATATTAGTTCTCGACGTTTCGCCAACACTAGGGGTTGGCATCTTCTGGAGATGTTACTGGAAATGTTGCGTGTCGTCGTTTGTAGTAGCTTTTCTTTCTTGGTGTTTTGCGGGAAGGGTGTTTGTGGATTTTAATATTGGTATCCATGTTTTGTGGATTTATAGTCCTTCTTTTATCCGAGTGAAATTATTTGGGTGCTTATATATTTCCACCGATTCCCGATACAACCGTGGATATTCTCCGTTTCCCAAAATGTGTTCGGCAACGGCAGATTTGTCGATATGTCCTAAACGACAATGGATTTTATGTTCATTTATCCTTGTGTGTGTGTGTGTGTGTGTGTGTGTCTTTTCGTGGTTCCCACATATCGCACCTTGAAAACCATATGGCAATATCTGCAATTTTTTCGTGAAATGACCTTCGAATGCAGTCTAATAGAAAAAAAAATCTATTTTTTAATGCTATATAGCAGCATCTACAACGAATTTTAAATTCGGCACCAGAAAGATACGTCCTTATGGCTTTTGTAAAAAAACCATTCTTATTTTTATACCATCAGGCATTATCTGCAGTTGTTGCTCTATGGTTCTAAAATAGGAACAAAAACTTGGATCTATCTGGCAATATCAGCAATTAATGCCAAATAAATGCTACATTGCCTGTGACTACGTTTATCTGTTGTTTTCATGTTGTGAGTAAACAATAGTGTTTAATTTAGTTAAACGTAGTAAGAAGCAATTCAAGAACCATGGACCATAGAAGATTGAATTTTCTACAATCTTATAAGTTATTTTTCGTGTAATAAATGATGTTGGATTAACCCTTTGTGGACAGACTGTACTTAAAAGTACCATAATGTTGTCAGGTCACATTTATAAAAGTGTCTACATTTCACTGACAAAAATCACTAGAATTTCACTAGATTAAAAAAAAATAAATTTCTATGGACAAACATAATAAATGTTATATTTAAACAAAATTTTCAATTCAAAAGTTAAAGCCCTTAATGCAAATACCAATATAATATATAACAATATCAATGATTATTATGCAGAAGGAATTATTCCAAACAACCATAATTCAAATTTTATTTAATAAAATAAAGAACGGGAGCAAAGTGCTCACGTTATTTATTTGAAACAATTATTATATAATATTAAATAAAATTACATACAATTTTGCGAAGAAAAATGTTCGGTGTTCTGAAATTATGCTACGTTTGGGACATACATATTTAACACGGACTTTAATATAAGCTCCTTTAAGACCAAAAAAGACTTCTGCTCGCTATGTGAAAATTACAAAAATTCATTAGATAAATCTACATTAGAAGCAGCCTATAATACTCACCGTCAAGAAGTGGAACTTAGTAGAAAAGAAAAAGAAAATGAATCAAAATCTGCAAAATCCAACACTTGCATTACTGCCTGTTTTGACTTACAAGCCGTACTACCGACACTTTCAGGCGATATCCCCTTATTTTATTATAAAAGGAGATTATCAACATTTAATTTTACAATTTTTGACCTGGCCACAAATGCAGGACACTGCTGTCTATGTTTCGAGGTTAATCGTGGTCTTGCAAATAACGTCGTGCCTGTTATCATTTCTGAGATACCATGCCAGAGAACAGGTAATGATATATTCAGATAACTGCAGTGGGTAAAATAAGAATAAGTATATTGTCTGTCTTTATCTCTATGCAATACAGAAATTGAACATACCTAAAATTACCCACAAATTTTTGATAACTGGTCACTTCCAAAATGAGAGAGAAACAGGCATTCTTTGATTGAGAAACAAAAAAAAAGGCGTTAGGAAGAACAATTTATGTGCCTTCGCAATGTGCCACAGTAGTTCAAATAGCGAAAAAATCAGGCGAACCTTACAAAATGAATGAAATGCCTAAATCGGATATAATCTACTTTAAAAAAATTATGTAAGGAAATGGGAAACAATTATAGCGTTGACGAAGAAGGAAATCAGGTTGTTTGGAATGAGTTTGAGATGATCAAGGTGAAGAAGACACTTAAAAATAAGTTTCAGGTTAAAACAAGCTACCACGATACAGAGGTCAGAAATAGTAATATAAGGCGAAGACAACGAGGGTTAGTGGCTAATACGAAACTAAGTAAATCATATTCGAAATCACCAGGAATATCCACTCGAAAAAAAAAAACAAGTTCTGCTTTCACTATCTAAGGCTAATGTTATTCAAGAGCACTACCATAGGTTTTATGCAGATTTACATGTAAACAATGGAACAGTAGAAACCAAACAAACAGATTACAATATGCATGACTTTGATTAAGTGTTTAAACCAAAAATTTTTAATAAATAAGTACAGTCTTAAATAAAAAAACTTTTATTCGATATGAATTTTACTGTATTATTTTCCAAAATTAATATATTTTTTAAAACCATATGGCCGTATGTGCTAAAATACCTATTTCCTGAAGAGAATTTCACATACTCCTTACTGCATATAAAAATATGCAAAATTAAATATAATTATGCCAAATACCAGGTTTTGTAGCTTAATTTTTGGAATTACAGTAAATAATATTAACTTTAAAAAAAATTAAAACGCTCATAACTCAACATTATGATTTTTGCAGTTACTGCCATATGGTTTTCAAGGTGCGATATATCATTCCACAAGTAAATTGTATTCAGTATACTACAGCCGTTGCTAATGGGTTGCGTTTGTCCTTCACCGATCTAAACCTGTATGTGGCAGCACTCTGAAGACTCTCATAGTACTTAAAAATAAAAATATACCTCAAAGACTGCGAACCAAAGTGTTTAATTCCTGTTTCCTACCTGTACTTACATATGGAGCTCAAACCTGGACATTCACTAAAATAAACATGGAGAAGGTCACAACAACTCAGAGAGCTATGGAACGGCAGATGCTGGGTATCTTACTCAAAGACCATAAAATCAATGAAAACATTTGTAGTATAACAAAAGTAAAAGATGCTGTCAAACAGGGAGCTAAACTGAAATGGAAATGGGCTGGACATAACCAACGTCTTACGGATGGCCGATGAAATAAAGAAACTGGGAATTGGCGGCCATATGAAGTCAAAAAACCACGAGGAAGACTGCAAATGCGATGGAGCGACGATATTAAAAGAACTGCAGGGCCAATTTGGAAACGTCTTACTAACAACAGAGATGAATGGTGAGAAGTAGGAGAGGCCTATATTCGGCAATCCGAATAGAGAAAAGGGCTTAAATAAAATAAAGAAGAGATTAAATGGCCATTGATGTATAAACTACAATTACATGTCTTCTAAAAAGTTTTTTTTGTACAAAAATTAATCAGAAAAACCCTAGTACTATTTACGTTCAAATCCACTAACCTTAGTTTTTTTTATAACTTTCCAAGCAGCGTCTTCCTCTGTTACCATGTTTATAGAGCCATTGTATCATCATTCTGACAATCTTTCTAGAGTTGTATGAAGAATTGGACGCCATTTTTAAATAAAATTACATAGGTTTCTCCTAGTTCCTCCTTCCAATTTCCAACAGAAATTTACAATTTGCAGCTATGGCCTAAGTACTGGTTTACTAAAGAAGAATCGATCTGTAAAAAATCAGTTTTTTATCATCTAGCTTTTAAAAGAAAATTATTAAAAGTTCGTACCTTATTCGCAACATCGATTTTCTTAGTATTATTGCTTCCGATTAAAAACATATACGAAATTGTTTCTTCTTTTAAGATGATATCTTCTAGTGATGTTGTCGACTACATTAACCCGTCTTATCCTAGTCATAGCAGCTTAAAATAGATCAGCTGACGTTAAACCAGTCCATTTTCTAACACAGAGAATCTTCCCAAGACTGTAAAAAGAATTTCTGCAATATAATATCTTTAAACGTATGTTGATTTTTACAACTAATAAACTATGATCCAATAAGACATCTTTTGTCTCTGTTGATAAAATCAACATTATTTCTCTCTAAAGTATCATTGGGTGCTTTTCGTGTATAAACATTCGTGGATGTAATTTTAAAAATTGATTCATTACAAATATGTCCATGTCTTGGCAGAATTGGATCACGCTTAGAGCGTCAATTGGGACCACAGAGGAGTAACAATAAAAGGCGAAACGCTTAACTATCTGTGTTTCGCAGATGGCATTGTCCCTATGACAGATAATTTAGGAGAAACCACAGATATGTTAAATGAATTGGACTTTGCATGATTGAATGTGGGCTTCAGAATAAACTTATCCAAAACTAAGTATATGACAAATATGGTCGACACTACAAATAGTTAAAATACGGTACTCACAATTTAATAATTACTGCTGCAATAATCACAGTTGATTCTATAATGCCAATTGTGAATTGGTTTCTACAGATGTCATAAGACATATTCAATCATATATTATATGAATTAGTCTCATAGCATCCGTAAAATACAGCTCGATATGAGTTGCTTTTCTATAGATGAAATTATTTTCCTAGTCAAAACAGGAAAATTTAAGGACTTCTTTTTTCTGAAAATTATAAAAAAAACAATAGGGTGAAAAAATTGTGAAATCTTGGTCCTTTAGTTGGCTAAGAGAAAGTTTTGGTGCTTGCAACTGCACCTAAAATGGGTAAAAATTTTATTTGCAGTTAACGAACAGATTTCGAAAAGTATTGAAAATGTGTATTAAAAGTTAAAAATAGTTAAAATACGGTACTCACAATTTAATAATTACTGCTGCAATAATCAGACTTAATTCTGTAATGCCGATTGTGAACTGCTTTCTACAGATGTTATGAGAAATTTTCAATAATATACATGAATTCATCTCATAGCATCCGTAAAACACAGCTCGATATGGGTTGCTTTTCTAGAGATGAAATGATTATTATAGTGAAAATAGGATAGTTCAAGGACTTTTTTTCTGAAAATTATAACAAAAACAATAGTGTTGACAAATCCTGAAGTCTTTGTCCTTTAGTTGGCTAAGAGAAGGTTTTGGTTCTTGGAGTTGTACCAAAATTGGGTAAAAATTTGATTTGCAGTTAACGAACAGATTTCGGAAAGTATTGAAAATATGTATTAAAAGTTAAAAATACTTAAAATACGGTACTCACAATTTAATAATTACTGCTGCAATGGTCACAGTTAATTCTATAATGCCGATTATGAATTGCTTTCTACAGATGTTATGAAACATATTCGATAATATACATGAATTTGTCTCATAGAATCAGTAAAACACAGCTCGATATGAGTTGCTTTTCTATAGATCAAATGAATATCCCAGTCAAAACAGGAGAATCCAAGGACTTCTTATTTCTGAAAATTATAACAAAAACAATAGTGTGGAAAAATGCTGAAATCTTGGTCCTTTAGTTGGCTAAGAGAATGTTTTGGTTGTTGGAATTGTACCTAAAATCGGCAAAAAAAATTATTTGCAGTTAACAAACAGATTTCGGAAAGTATCGAAAATGGGTATTAAAAGTAAAAATATTTAAAATACGGTACTCACAATTTAATAATTTCTGCTGCTACAATCACAGTTGATTCTATAATGCCGATTGTGAACTGCTTTCTACAGATGTTATGAGAAATTTTCAATAATATACATGAATTCCTCTCATAGCATCCGTAAAACACAGCTCGATATGGGATATATAACAAAAACAATAGTGTCGAAACATGCTGAAATCTTTTTCCTTTAATTGGCTAAGAGAATGTTTTGGATCTTGGAATTGTACCTAAAATTGGTAAAAATTTTTATTTATAGTTAACGAACAGATTTCGTTAAGTATTGAAAATGTGTACTAAAAGTTAAAAATAGTTAAAATACGGTACTCACAATTTAATAATTACTGCAGCAATATTCACTGTTAATTCTATAATGCCGATTGTGAACTGCTCTCTACAGAGGTTATAAGGCAGATTTAATCATGTACATGAATTTGTCTCATAGCATGCGTAAAGCACAGCTTGATATAGGTTGCTTTTCTATAGATGAAATAATTATCCTAGTGAAAATAGGACAGTTCAAGGACTTCTTTTTTCTGAAAATTATAAAAAAACAATAGTGTTGACAAATGCTGAAATGTTGGTCCTTTATTTTCTAAGAGAAGGTTTTGGTTCTTGAAGTTGTACCAAAATTGGGTAAAAATTTGATTTGCAGTTAACGAACAGATTTCGGAAAGTATCGAAAATGTGTATTAAAAGTTAAAAATAGTTAAAATACGGTACTTACAGTTTAATAATTACTGCTGCAATAGTCACAGTTAATTCTATAATCTTCTTCTTCTTTGGGTGCCGTCTTCAATGAAGGTTGGCGATAACCTCAGCAAAATCATTTCTGTCCCTGGCTTTTCTTATTAAAGATTGAGAATCCAAACCAGTCCACTCACGAATGTTCTTCAACCAGGACGCCTGCCGTCTACCAGGACCACGTTTTCCTTCTACCTTCCCCTCTATAAGAAGCTGCAGTAGCTGGTATTTCTCATTTCTGTATATGTGTCCCAAATATGAGGTTTTCCGTGTTTTCATTATTTTTAAGAGTTCTCTGTCGGTACCCATCTTGTGTAGGACCTGCTCGTTGCTCATATGCGCTGTCCAGGGGACTTTCAGCATCCTTCGAAATAACCACATTTCAAAACTTTCCAAACGCCTTAGTGAGTTGATTTTGAAGGTCCAGGCCTCCATTCCATATAGTAAGGTGCTGTAAACGTAACATTTCAGCATTCGGTATCGGATTTTGAGATTGAGTGTTTGGGACGTAAACATTTGTTTCATTTTTAAAAAGACATTTCTTGCTTGTTCAATTCGCGATTTTATTTCTATGTCTGGATCTATATCTTTCGTTATCCAGCACCCTAGATATCGAAATTTCTCGACATTTTCGATAATGTTACCATTCACGTTTAAAGCCATGGGTGGATGGATGGATGTTTTGGAGACAATCATTGTTTTTGTTTTCTTGACGTTAATGCTGAGGCCGTATTGTTCTCCGATCGATCTGACGCGATCTAAGAGTGTCTGGAGATCCTGTGCGCTCTCTGCAATTAGGACCGTGTCGTCGGCGTATCGTACATTATTTAGAACTCTGCCGTTAATTTTAACACCTTCTCTTGATTGCTCTAGTGCTCGTGCAAAGATTTCTTCCGAATATATATTGAAAAGTAGTGGTGACAATACACACCCCTGTCGTACACCTCGCTTGATATTGAATATTTCTGTGTCACCGGCTTCTGTTCTAACTGCTGCAGTTTGGTTAAAATACAGCGTTTGGATAATTTTAAAATCGTTCTCGTCTAGTCCCTTTTTGTGAAGGCAATCCATCAGCTTATCATGTTTTACTTTGTCGAAGGCCTTTTGATAGTCAATAAAACATAAAAAGAGATCCTTTTTTTGGTCTCGACATTTTTGCAGCAGTATAATAAAACTGGTTAATGCTTCCCGTGTCCCAAATCCATTTCGGAAGCCAAATTGTTCATCACTGATATCCTGTTCACATTTCTTATAAATGCGTTGGTGAATAACTTTCAAGAATAACTTTAACATATGCGACATTAAACTAATAAGTCTGAAATCACCACACTTCTTTGCTCCCTTAGTTTTTGGAAGGGGAATAAAGACTGATTTTAACCAGTCTTGTGGAATTTCACCGCTTGTATATATTTGATTAAATAATTTGACGATTATATTTAAATGTTTCTCTTCCAGTAGCTTTATGACTTCCGTATGTATGTCATCGGGGCCAGGGGCTTTCCCATTTTTTGCGTTTTTGATTGCTCTCTCTACTTCTTGTTTTAATATAGGAGGACTGGTTTCATGGTTTTTATATATTATGTTGTTTAGTGGTGTGTCCGAGAATAGTTCTTCTATGTAATGTCCCCATACGTTGTTTAGATCGCTTAATTCCCATATCGTTTCATTCTCGTCGTTTGTTAATCTACAAGGGAGTCTTTGTTTTGTCATTCCAGCTAGATCTTTTATTTTTTTGTGAAGCGTTTGACTGTCGTGTTTCTTTATTAATTCTTCGATCTCTTGGCAGTTTTCTATCATCCAATTTTCTTTTGCGGTAGCTATTTCTTTCTTGATTTGACGATGTATCTCCCTATATTTTTCATTATCTTTATTTTTGTAGGCTCTTCGAGTATCCATCATTCCCAGAATTTTTTGTGTCATCCAGGGTTTAGATTTTCTTTTGTTATTAGTGTCTTTTATATATTTCTCGGCGCTAGTAAAAGCATTCTTGACTTCAGTCCATAAGCCTTCTGTAGTTGGTGATAACTCTCTTTGGAGTCTTTCACATTCCTCGTTGAGTTTAGTCTTTACCATACTTTGTATATTTTCTTGTTTAAGTAAATTGATGTCGGTTTTTCTTTTGACAGTCTTTTTTAGCATTTTGAACTTTATTTTTAATTTAGCCACTAGTAGGTTGTGATCCGATGGAACATCTGCGCCTGGGTATGTTCTTGTATCCGTTACTGCATTTTTATATCGCTGGTTTATAATAATGTAATCGATTTGATTTCGGACACAATTGTTTTTATTATCTGCGGGTGATTTCCACGTATATAGCCTCCGTAGTGGTAGCTTGAACCAGGTGTTCATGATAGTTAGTTGTTTCTCCTGGCAAAATTGTAGTAGTCTGTCACCTCTATCATTGCGATTGCCCAGTCCGTAATTTCCACAAATATGTTCCACTTTTCCACAACCCACTTTGGCATTAAAATCTCCTACGATTAATGTTGTTTCATAACTCTTTGTCATTTTAAGTAATTCTTGGAGATTCTCATAGAACTGCTCTATTTCATCATCCGACTTGTCAGCAGTTGGTGCATAAACTTGGAGTATGTTTATGTTTACGGGCTTACTCTGTAATTTCAAAAGAAGCATTCGATCAGAATAGGGTATGAAATCAATTACTGCTTTTTTTATCTGCTCTGTTACTATAAGGCCTACACCATTCCAGTGTCTCTGCTGTTCGTTCCCCGAGTAGTATATTGTGTAGTCATCGATGGATACATTTCCAGAACCAAACCATCTCATCTCACTTATACCTAGTATGTCCACTCCAAGTCTTTTCATTTCACGAATGGTATTTTGAACTTTACCGGGTTCAAACATACTTTGTACGTTCCAAGTGCCTATTCGTACCAAGGATTGGTTATTAATGTATTCCACTTTCGGGTGGTTCCTCCTCGCGGGGATTCTTTGCACCCCCTGACCACTTAAGGTCTGCCGCGGACTAGGGGCCGTTAAATTTTTGTTTTGCATAGGTTACTTTACTAGGGAAAATATAGTGCAGTAGTTTCCCGTTGCTTTCTGCACCGCAGTATCACAACCGGTTAAATCATAATTTGATTACCGCCCGTGACTATCCGGTATCAGACCGATACAGAGATCTTGTCTCTACCGCTCTGATCCTGTAATGACATAGCTGCTGCCCTATGCCATGCTCTCAGTTGATCCGCGGGTGTTTATTTGGCAAAGCCTTATTCGCACCTGTCCTACATATCTATCAATATCAATTCTATAATGCCGATTGTGAACTGCTTTCTACAGATGTTATAAAACATATTCAATCATAAACATGAATTTGTCTTATAGCATCCGTATAACATAGCTCGATATGAGTTGCTTTTCTATAGATGAAATGATTTTTCTAGTCAAAACAGGAAAAACTAAGGACATCTTATTTCTGAACATTATAACAAAAACAATAGTGAAAAAAAAAATGCTGAAATCTTTTTCCTTTAGTTGGCTAAGAGAAAGTTTTGGTTCTTGGAATTGTACCTAAAATCGGCAAAAAAAAATTATTTGCAATTAACAAACAGATTTCGGAAAGTATTGAAAATGTGAATTAAAAGTTAAAAATATTTAAAATACGGTACTCGCAATTTAATAATTTCTGCTGCAACAGTCACAGTTGATTCTATAATGCCGATTGTGAACTGCTTTCTACAGATGTTATGAGAAATTTTCAATAATATACATGAATTCATCTCATAGCATCTGTAAAACACAGATCGATATGGTTTGCTATTCTATAGATGAAATGATTTTTCTAGTCAAAACCGGAAAAACTAAGGACTTCTTATTTCTGAACATTATAACAAAAACAATAGTGAAAAAAAAACGCTGAAATCTTTTTCCTTTAGTTGGCTAAGAGAAAGCTTTGGTTCTTGGAATTGTACCTAAAATCGGCAAAAAAAATTATTTGCAGTTAACAAACAGATTTCGGATAGTATTGAAAATGTGTATTAAAACTTAAAAATATTTAAAATACGGTACTCACAATTTAATAATTTCTGCTGCAATAATCACAGTTGATTCTGTAATGCCGATTGTGAACTGCTTTCTACAGATGTTATGAGAAATTTTCAATAATATACATGAATTCATCTCATAGCATCCGTAAAACACAGCTCGATATGGTTTGCTTTTCTATAGATGAAATAATTATCCTAGTGAAAATAGGACAGTTCAAGGACTTCTTTTTCTGAAAATTATAAAAAAAACAATAGTGTTGGCAAATGCTGAAATGTTGGTCTTTTATTTGGCTAAGAGAAGGTTTTGGTTCTTGAAGTTGTACCAAAATTGGGTAAAAAATTTGATTTGCAGTTAACGAACAGATTTCGGAAAGTATTGAAAATGTATATTAAAAGTTAAAAATAGTTAAAATACGGTACTTACAATTTAATAACTACTGCTGCAATAGTCACAGTTAATTCTATAATGCCGATTGTGAACTGCTTTCTACAGATGTTATGAGAAATTTTCAATAATATACATGAATTCCATCTCATAGCATCCGTAAAACACAGCTCGATATGGGTTGCTTTTCTATAGATGAAAAGATTATTATAGTGAAAATAGGATAGTTCAAGGACTTTTTTTCTGAAAATTATAACAAAAACAATAGTGTTGACAAATCCTGAAGTCTTTGTCCTTTAGTTGGCTAAGAGAAGGTTTTGGTTCTTGGAGTTGTACCAAAATTGGGTAAAAATTTTGATTTGCAGTTAACGAACAGATTTCGGAAAGTATTGAAAATATGTATTAAAAGTTAAAAATAGTTAAAATACGGTACTTACATTTTAATAATTACTGCTGCAATAGTCACAGTTAATTCTATAATGCCGATTATGAATTGCTTTCTACAGATGTTATGAAACATATTCGATAATATACATGAATTTGTCTCATAGAATCAGTAAAACACAGCTCGATATGAGTTGCTTTTCTATAGATCAAATGAATATCCCAGTCAAAACAGGAGAATCCAAGGACTTCTTATTTCTGAAAATTATAACACAAACAATAGTGTGGAAAAATTCTGAAATCTTGGTCCTTTAGTTGGCTAAGAGAATGTTTTGGTTCTTGGAATTGTACCTAAAATCGGCAAAAAAAAATTATTTGCAGTTAACAAACAGATTTCGGAAAAGTATCGAAAATGGGTATTAAAAGTTAAAAATATTTAAAATACGGTACTCACAATTTAATAATTTCTGCTGCTACAATCACAGTTGATTCTATAATGCCGATTGTAAACTGCTTTCTACAGATGTTATAAGAAATTTTCAATAAATATACATGAATTCCTCTCATAGCCTCCGTAAAACACAGCTCGATTATGGGTTGCTTTTCTATAGATGAAATTATTTTCCTAGTAAAACAGGAAAATCTCAGGACTTCTTATTTTTGAACATTATAACAAAAACAATAGTGTCGAACATGCTGAAATCTTTTTCCTTTAGTTGGCTAAGAGAATGTTTTGGATCTTAGAATTGTACCTAAAATTGGTAAAAAATTTTTATTGGTAGTTAACGAACAGATTTCGTAAAGGATTGAAAAGGTGTACTAAAAGTTAAAAATAGTTAAAATACGGTACTCACAATTTAATAATTGCTGCAGCAATATTCACTGTTAATTCTATAATGGCGATTGTGAACTGCTCTCTACAGAAGTTATAAGGCAGATTTAATCATGTACATGAATTTGTCTTATAGCATGCGTAAAGCACAGCTTGATATGGGTTGCTTTTCTATAGATGAAATAATTATCCTAGTGAAAATAGGACAGTTCAAGGACTTCTTTTTTCTGAAAATTATAACAAAAACAATAGTGTTGGCAAATGCTGAAATGTTGGTCCTTTATTTGGCTAAGAGAAGGTTTTGGTTCTTGAAGTTGTACCAAAATTGGGTAAAAAATTGATTTGCAGTTAACGAGCAGATTTCGGAAAGTATTGAAAATGTGTATTAAAATTTAAAAATAGTTAAAATACGGTACTTACAATTTAATAATTACTGCTGCAATAATCACAGTTGATTCTATAATGCCGATTGTGAACTGCTTTCTACAGATGTTATAGAACATATTCAATCATAAACATGAATTTGTCTTATAGCATCCGTAAAACACAGCTCGATATGGGTTGCTTTTCTATAGATGAAATGATTTTCCTAGTCAAAACAGGAAAATATAAGGACTTCTTATTTCTGAAAATTATAACACAAACGATAGTGTGGAAAAAATGCTGAAATCTTGGTCCTTTAGTTGGCTAAGAGAATGTTTTGGTTCTTGGAATTGTACCTAAAATCGGCAAAAAAAAATTATTTGCAGTTAACAAACAGATTTCGGAAAGTATCGAAAATGGGTATTAAAAGTAAAAATATTTAAAATACGGTTCTCACAATTTAATAATTTTCTGCTGCTACAATCACAGTTGTTTCTATAATGCCGATTGTGAACTGCTTTCTACAGATGTTATGAGAAATTTTCAATAATATACATGAATTCCTCTCATAGCATCCGTAATAAACACAGCTCGATATGGGTTGCTTTTCTATAGATGAAATTATTTTCCTAGTAAACCAGGAAAATCTTAGGACTTCTTATTTCTGAACATTATAACAAAAACAATAGTGTCGAAACACGCTGAAACCTTTTTCCTTTAGTTGGCTAAGAGAATGTTTTGGATCTTAGAATATGTACCTAAAATTGGTAAAAATTTTTTTATTGTAGTTAACGAACAGATTTCGTAAAGGATTGAAAAGGTGTACTAAAAGTTAAAAATAGTTAAAATACGATACTCACAATTTAATAATTACTGCAGCAATATTCACTGTTAATTCTATAATGGCGATTGTGAACTGCTCTCTACAGAAGTTATAAGGCAGATTTAATCATGTACATGAATTTTGTCTCATAGCAATGCGTAAAGCACAGCTTGATATGGGTTGCTTTTCTACAGATGAAATAATTATCCTAGTGAAAATAGTACAGTTCAAGGACTTCTTTTTTCTGAAAATTATAAAAAAACAATAGTGTTGACAAATGCTGAAATGTTGGTCCTTTATTTGGCTAAGAGAAGATTTTTGTTCTTGAAGTTGTACCAAAATTGGGTAAAAACTTGATTTGCAGTTAACGAACAGATTTCGGAAAGTATTTAAAATGTGTATTAAAAGTTAAGAATAGTTAAAATACGGTACTCACAATTTAATAATTACTGCTGCAATAGTCACAGTTAATTCTATAATGCCGATTATGAATTGCTTTCTACAGATGTTATGAAACATATTCGATAATATACATGAATTTGTGTCATAGAATCAGTAAAACACAGCTCGATATGAGTTGCTTTTCTATAGATCAAATGAATATCCCAGTCAAAACAGGAGAATCCAAGGACTTCTTATTTCTGAAAATTATAACAAAAACAATAGTGTGGAAAAATGCTGAAATCTTGGTCCTTTAGTTGTCTAAGAGAATGTTTTGGTTCTTGGAATTGTACCTTAAATCGGCAAAAAAAAAAATTATTTGCAGTTAACAAACAGATTTCGGAAAGTATCGAAAATGGGTATTAAAAGTTAAAATATTTAAAATACGGTACTCACAATTTAATAATTTCTGCTGCTACAATCACAGTTGATTCTATAATGCCGATTGTGAACTGCTTTCTACAGATGTTATGAGAAATTTTCAATAATATACATGAATTCCTCTCATAGCATCCGTAAAACACAGCTCGATATGGGTTGCTTTTCTATAGATGAAATTATTTTCCTAGTCAAAACAGGAAAATCTCAGGACTTCTTATTTCTGAAAATTATAAGAAAAACAATAGTGTCGAAACATGCTGAAATCTTTTCCTTTAGTTGGCTAAGAGAATGTTTTGGATCTTGGAATTGTACCTAAAATTGGTAAAATTTTTTATTTGTAGTTAACCAACAGATTTCGTAAAGTATTGAACTCGTACCGTTTGAGTACGTTAAACGTTTGAGTACCGTTAAACTACGGTACTCGCAATTTAATAATTACTGCAGCAATATTGACTGTTAATTCTATAATGCCGATTGTGAACTGCTCTCTACAGAAGTTATAAGGCAGATTTAATTCTTACATGAATTTGTCTCATAGCATGCGTAAAGCACAGCTTGATATGGGTTGCTTTTCGATAGATGAAATAATTATCCTAGTGAAAATAGGACAGTTCAGGACTTCTTTTTTCTGAAAATTATAAAAAAACAGTAGTGTTGACAAATGCTGAAATATTGGTCCTTTATTTGGCTAAGAGAAGGTTTTGGTCCTTGGAAGTTGTACCAAAATTGGGTAAAAATTTGATTTGCAGTTAACGAACAGATTTCGGAAAGTATTGAAAATGTGTATTAAAAGTTAAAAATAGTTAAAATACGGTACTTACAATTTAGTGATTACTGCTGCAATAGTCACAGTTAATTCTATAATGCCGATTGTGAACTGCTTTCTACAGATGTTATAAGACCTATTCAATCATATACATGAATTTGTCTTATATCATCCGTAAAACACAGCTCGATATGGGTAGCTTTTCTATAGATGAAATGAATTTTCTAGTCAAAACAGGAAAAACTAAGGACGTCTTATTTCTGAACATTATAACAAAACAATAGTGTAAAAAATGCTGAAATCTTTTTCTTTAGTTGGCTAAGAGAAAGTTTTGGTTCTTGGAATTGTAGCTAAAATCGGCAAAAAAAATGTTTTTGCAGTTAACGAACAGATTTCGGAAAGTATTGAAAATGTGTATTAAAAGTTAAAAATATTTAAAATACGGTACTCACAATTTAATAATTTCTGCTGCAATAATCACAGTTGATTCTATAATGCCGATTGTGAACTGCTTTCTACAGATGTTATGAGAAATTTTCAATAATATACATGAATTCCTCTCATAGCATCCGTAAAACACAGCTCGATATGGTTGCTTTTCTATAGATGAAATGATTATCATAGTGAAAATATTATAGTTCAAGGACTTTTATTTCTGAAATTATAACAAAAACAATAGTGTTGACAAATCCTGAAGTCTTGTCCTTTAGTTGGCTAAGAGAAGGTTTTGGTTCTTGGAGTTGTACCAAAATTGGGTAAAAATTTGATTTGCAGTTAACGAACAGATTTCGGAAAGTATTCTAAAATGTGTATTAAAAGTTAAAAATAGTTAAAATACGGTACTCAACAATTTAAAATATCTTCAACATTTCTTAACAATGAATTATTATAGTGAATATAGGATAGTTCAAGGACTTCTTTTTCTGAAAATTATAACAAAAACAATAGTGTTGACAAATCCTGAAATCTTTGTCCTTTAGTTGGCTAAGAGAAGGTTTTGGTTCTTGGAGTTGTACCAAAATTGGGTAAAAATTTGATTTGCAGTTAACGAACAGATTTCGGTAAGTATTGAAAATGTGTATTAAAAGTTAAAAATAGTTAAAATACGGTACTCACAATTTAATAATTACTGCAGCAATAGTCACAGTTAATTCTATAATGCCGATTGTGAACTGCTTTCTACAGATGTTATAAGACCTATTCAATCATATACATGAATTTGTCTCATAGCATCGTAAAACACAGCTCGATATGAGTTGCTTTTCTATAGATCAAATGAATTATCCTAGTCAAAACAGGAGAATCCAAGGACTTCTTATTTCTGAAAATTATAACAAAAACAATAGTGTGGAAAAATGCTGAAATCTTGGTCCTTTAGTTGGCTAAGAGAAGGTTTTGGTTCTTGGAATTGTACCTAAAATCGGCAAAAAAAAATTATTTGCAGTTAACAAACAGATTTCGGAAAGTATCGAAAATGTGTATTAAAAGTTAAAATATTTAAAATACGGTACTCACAATTTAATAATTTCTGCTGCACATATCACAGTTGATTCTATAATGCCGATTGTGAACTGCTTTCTACAGATTTTATAAGACCTATTCAATAATATACATGAATTCTCTCATAGCATCCGTAAAACACAGCTCGATATGGGTTGCTTTTCTATAGATGAAATGATTTTCCTAGTCAAAACAGGAAAATCTAAGGACTTCTTATTTCTGAACATTATAACAAAAACAATAGTGTCGAAAACATGCTGAAATCTTTTTCCTTTAGTTGGCTAAGAGAATGTTTTGGTATCTTGGAATTGTACCTAAAATCGGTAAAATTAATTTATTTGCAGTTAACCAACAGATTTCGGAAAGTATTGAAAATGTGTATTAAAAGTTAAAAATAGTTAAAATACGGTACTCACAATTTAATAATTACTGCTGCAATATTCACAGTTAATTCTATAATGCCGATTGTGAACTGCTTTCTACAGATGTTATGAGAAATTTTCAATCATATACATGAATTCATCTCATAGCATCCGTAAAGCACAGCTCGATATGGTTTGCTTTTCGATAGATGAAATAATTATCCTAGTGAAAATAGGACAGTTCAAGGACTTCTTTTTCTGAAAATTATAAAAAAACAATAGTGTAGACAAATGCTGAAATATTGGTCCTTTATTTGGCTAAGAGAAGTTTTGGTTCTTGAAGTTGTACCAAAATTGGGTAAAAAATTTGATTTGCAGTTAACGAACAGATTTCGGAAAGTATTGAAAATGTGTATTAAAAGTTAAAAATAGTTAAAATACGGTACTTAAAATTTAGTGATTACTGCTGCAATAGTCACAGTTAATTCTATAATGCCGATTGTGAACTGCTTTCTACAGATGTTATAAAACATATTCAATCATAAAAATGAATTTGTCTTATAGCATCCGTATAACACAGCTCGATATGGGTTGGTTTTCTATAGATGAAATGAATTTTCTAGTCAAAACAGGAAAACTAAGGACTTCTTATTTCTGAACATTATAACAAAAACAATAGTGTAAAAAATGCTGAAATCTTTGTCTTTTAGTTGGCTAAGAGAAAGTTTTGGTTCTTGGAATTGTAGCTAAAATCGGCAAAAAAATGTTATTTGCAGTTAACAAACAGATTTCGGAAAGTATTGAAAATGTGTATTAAAATTTAAAAATATTTAAAATACGGTACTCACAATTTAATAATTTCTGCTGCAATAGTCACAGTTAATTCTGTAATGCCGATTGTGAACTGCTTTCTACAGATGTTATGAGAAATTTTCAATAATATACATGAATTCATCTCATAGCATCCGTAAAACACAGCTCGATATGGGTTGCTTTTCTATAGATGAAAAGATTATTATAGTGAAAATATGATAGTTCAAGGACTTTTTTTCTGAAAATTATAACAAAAACAATAGTGTTGACAAATCCTGAAGTCTTTGTCCTTTAGTTGGCTAAGAGAAGGTTTTGGTTCTTGGAGTTGTACCAAAATTGGGTAAAAATTTGATTTGCAGTTAACGAACAGATTTCGGAAAGTATTGAAAATATGTATTAAAAGTTAAAAATAGTTAAAATACGGTACTCACAATTTAATAATTACTGCTGCAATAGTCACAGTTAATTCTATAATGCCGATTATGAATTGCTTTCTACAGATGTTATGAAACATATTCGATAATATACATGAATTTGTCTCATAGAATCAGTAAAACACAGCTCGATATGAGTTGCTTTTCTATAGATCAAATGAATATCCCAGTCAAAACAGGAGAATCCAAGGACTTCTTATTTCTGAAAATTATAACAAAAACAATAGTGTGGAAAAATGCTGAAATCTTGGTCCTTTAGTTGTCTAAGAGAATGTTTTGGTTCTTGGAATTGTACCTAAAATCGGCAAAAAAAAAATTATTTGCAGTTAACAAACAGATTTCGGAAAGTATCGAAAATGGGTATTAAAAGTAAAAATATTTAAAATACGGTACTCACAATTTAATAATTTCTGCTGCTACAATCACAGTTGATTCTATAATGCCGATTGTGAACTGCTTTCTACAGATGTTATAAGAAATTTTCAATAATATACATGAATTCCTCTCATAGCCTCCGTAAAACACAGCTCGATATGGGTTGCTTTTCTATAGATGAAATTATTTTCCTAGTAAAACAGGAAAATCTCAGGACTTCTTATTTCTGAACATTATAACAAAAACAATAGTGTCGAAACATGCTGAAATCTTTTTCCTTTAGTTGGCTAAGAGAATGTTTTGGATCTTGGAATTGTACCTAAAATTGGTAAAAATTTTTATTGGTAGTTAACGAACAGATTTCGTAAAGGATTGAAAAGGTGTACTAAAAGTTAAAAATAGTTAAAATACGGTACTCACAATTTAATAATTACTGCAGCAATATTCACTGTTATTTCTATAATGCCGATTGTGAACTGCTTTCTACAGATGTTATAAGGCAGATTTAATCATGTACATGAATTTGTCTCATAGCATGCGTAAAGCACAGCTTGATATGGGTTGCTTTTCTATAGATGAAATAATTATCCTAGTGAAAATAGGACAGTTCAAGGACTTCTTTTTTCTGAAAATTATAACAAAAACAATAGTGTTGCACAAATGCTGAAATGTTGGTCCTTTATTTGGCTAAGAGAAGGTTTTGGTTCTTGAAGTTGTACCAAAATTGGGTAAAAAATTGATTTGCAGTTAACGAGCAGATTTCGGAAAGTATTGAAAATGTGTATTAAAATTTAAAAATAGTTAAAATACGGTACTTACAATTTAATAATTACTGCTGCAATAGTCACAGTTAATTCTATAATGCCGATTGTGAACTGCTTTCTACAGATGTTATAGAACATATTCAATCATAAACATGAATTTGTCTTATAGCATCCGTAAAACACAGCTCGATATGGGTTTTTTTTCTATAGGTGAAATGATTTTCCTAGTCAAAACAGGATAATATAAGGACTTCTTATTTCTGAAAATTATAACACAAACGATAGTGTGGAAAAATGCTGAAATCTTGGTCCTTTAGTTGGCTAAGAGAATGTTTTGGTTCTTGGAATTGTACCTAAAATCGGCAAAAAAAAATTATTTGCAGTTAACAAACAGATTTCGGAAAGTATCGAAAATGGGTATTAAAAGTAAAAATATTTAAAATACGGTTCTCACAATTTAATAATTTCTGCTGCTACAATCACAGTTGTTTCTATAATGCCGATTGTGAACTGCTTTCTACAGATGTTATGAGAAATTTTCAATAATATACATGAATTCCTCTCATAGCATCCGTAAAACACAGCTCGATATGGGTTGCTTTTCTATAGATGAAATTATTTTCCTAGTAAACCAGGAAAATCTTAGGACTTCTTATTTCTGAACATTATAACAAAAACAATAGTGTCGAAACACGCTGAAACCTTTTTCCTTTAGTTGGCTAAGAGAATGTTTTGGATCTTAGAATTGTACCTAAAATTGGTAAAAATTTTTATTGGTAGTTAACGAACAGATTTCGTAAAGGATTGAAAAGGTGTACTAAAAGTTAAAAATAGTTAAAATACGATACTCACAATTTAATAATTACTGCAGCAATATTCACTGTTAATTCTATAATGGCGATTGTGAACTGCTCTCTACAGAAGTTATAAGGCAGATTTAATCATGTACATGAATTTGTCTCATAGCATGCGTAAAGCACAGCTTGATATGGGTTGCTTTTCTACAGATGAAATAATTATCCTAGTGAAAATAGTACAGTTCAAGGACTTCTTTTTTCTGAAAATTATAAAAAAACAATAGTGTTGACAAATGCTGAAATGTTGGTCCTTTATTTGGCTAAGAGAAGATTTTTGTTCTTGAAGTTGTACCAAAATTGGGTAAAAACTTGATTTGCAGTTAACGAACAGATTTCGGAAAGTATTTAAAATGTGTATTAAAAGTTAAGAATAGTTAAAATACGGTACTCACAATTTAATAATTACTGCTGCAATAGTCACAGTTAATTCTATAATGCCGATTATGAATTGCTTTCTACAGATGTTATGAAACATATTCGATAATATACATGAATTTGTGTCATAGAATCAGTAAAACACAGCTCGATATGAGTTGCTTTTCTATAGATCAAATGAATATCCCAGTCAAAACAGGAGAATCCAAGGACTTCTTATTTCTGAAAATTATAACAAAAACAATAGTGTGGAAAAATGCTGAAATCTTGGTCCTTTAGTTGTCTAAGAGAATGTTTTGGTTCTTGGAATTGTACCTTAAATCGGCAAAAAAAAAATTATTTGCAGTTAACAAACAGATTTCGGAAAGTATCGAAAATGGGTATTAAAAGTTAAAATATTTAAAATACGGTACTCACAATTTAATAATTTCTGCTGCTACAATCACAGTTGATTCTATAATGCCGATTGTGAACTGCTTTCTACAGATGTTATGAGAAATTTTCAATAATATACATGAATTCCTCTCATAGCATCCGTAAAACACAGCTCGATATGGGTTGCTTTTCTATAGATGAAATTATTTTCCTAGTAAAACAGGAAAATCTCAGGACTTCTTATTTCTGAACATTATAAGAAAAACAATAGTGTCGAAACATGCTGAAATCTTTTTCCTTTAGTTGGCTAAGAGAATGTTTTGGATCTTGGGATTGTACCTAAAATTGGTAAAATTTTTTATTTGTAGTTAACCAACAGATTTCGTAAAGTATTGAAACTGTGTACTATAAGTTAAAATATAGTTAAACTACGGTACTCGCAATTTAATAATTACTGCAGCAATATTGACTGTTAATTCTATAATGCCGATTGTGAACTGCTCTCTACAGAAGTTATAAGGCAGATTTAATTCATGTACATGAATTTGTCTCATAGCATGCGTAAAGCACAGCTTGATATGGGTTGCTTTTCGATAGATGAAATAATTATCCTAGTGAAAATAGGACAGTTCAGGGACTTCTTTTTTCTGAAAATTATAAAAAAACAGTAGTGTTGACAAATGCTGAAATATTGGTCCTTTATTTGGCTAAGAGAAGGTTTTGGTCCTTGAAGTTGTACCAAAATTGGGTAAAAATTTGATTTGCAGTTAACGAACAGATTTCGGAAAGTATTGAAAATGTGTATTAAAAGTTAAAAATAGTTAAAATACGGTACTTAAAATTTAGTGATTACTGCTGCAATAGTCACAGTTAATTCTATAATGCCGATTGTGAACTGCTTTCTACAGATGTTATAAAACATATTCAATCATAAAAATGAATTTGTCTTATAGCATCCGTATAACACAGCTCGATATGGGTTGGTTTTCTATAGATGAAATGAATTTTCTAGTCAAAACAGGAAAAACTAAGGACGTCTTATTTCTGAACATTATAACAGAAACAATAGTGAAAAAAATGCTGAAATCTTTTTCTTTTAGTTGGCTAAGAGAAAGTTTTGGTTCTTGGAATTGTAGCTAAAATCGGCAAAAAAAATGTTTTTGCAGTTAACAAACAGATTTCGGAAAGTATTGAAAATGTGTATTAAAATTTAAAAATATTTAAAATACGGTACTCACAATTTAATAATTTCTGCTGCAATAATCAAAGTTGATTCTGTAATGCCGATTGTGAACTGCTTTCTACAGATGTTATGAGAAATTTTCAATAATATACATGAATTCATCTCATAGCATCCGTAAAACACAGCTCGATATGGGTTGCTTTTCTATAGATGAAATGATTATTATAGTGAAAATATTATAGTTCAAGGACTTTTTTTCTGAAAATTATAACAAAAACAATAGTGTTGACAAATCCTGAAGTCTTTGTCCTTTAGTTGGCTAAGAGAAGGTTTTGGTTCTTGGAGTTGTACCAAGATTGGGTAAAAATTTGATTTGCAGTTAACGAACAGATTTCGGAAAGTATTTAAAATGTGTATTAAAAGTTAAAAATAGTTAAAATACGGTACTAACAATTTAAAAATTTCAACATTTTAACAATGATTATTATAGTGAAAATAGGATAGTTCAAGGACTTTTTTTCTGAAAATTATAACAAAAACAATAGTGTTGACAAATCCTGAAATCTTTGTCCTTTAGTTGGCTAAGAGAAGGTTTTGGTTCTTGGAGTTGTACCAAAATTGGGTAAAAATTTGATTTGCAGTTAACGAACAGATTTCGGAAAGTATTGAAAATATGTATTAAAAGTTAAAAATAGTTAAAATACGGTACTCACAATTTAATAATTACTGCTGCAATAGTCACAAATAATTCTATAATGCCGATTATGAATTGCTTTCTACAGATGTTATGAAACATATTCGATAATATACATGAATTTGTGTCATAGAATCAGTAAAACACAGCTCGATATGAGTTGCTTTTCTATAGATCAAATGAATATCCCAGTCAAAACAGGAGAATCCAAGGACTTCTTATTTCTGAAAATTATAACAAAAACAATAGTGTGGAAAAATGCTGAAATCTTGGTCCTTTAGTTGTCTAAGAGAATGTTTTGGTTCTTGGAATTGTACCTTAAATCGGCAAAAAAAAAATTATTTGCAGTTAACAAACAGATTTCGGAAAGTATCGAAAATGGGTATTAAAAGTTAAAATATTTAAAATACGGTACTCACAATTTAATAATTTCTGCTGCTACAATCACAGTTGATTCTATAATGCCGATTGTGAACTGCTTTCTACAGATGTTATGAGAAATTTTCAATAATATACATGAATTCCTCTCATAGCATCCGTAAAACACAGCTCGATATGGGTTGCTTTTCTATAGATGAAATTATTTTCCTAGTAAAACAGGAAAATCTCAGGACTTCTTATTTCTGAACATTATAAGAAAAACAATAGTGTCGAAACATGCTGAAATCTTTTTCCTTTAGTTGGCTAAGAGAATGTTTTGGATCTTGGGATTGTATCTAAAATTGGTAAAATTTTTTATTTGTAGTTAACCAACAGATTTCGTAAAGTATTGAAAATGTGTACTAAAAGTTAAAAATAGTTAAACTACGGTACTCACAATTAAATAATTACTGCAGCAATATTGACTGTTAATTCTATAATGCCGATTGTGAACTGCTCTCTACAGAAGTTATAAGGCAGATTTAATCATGTACATGAATTTGTCTCATAGCATGCGTAAAGCACAGCTTGATATGTGTTGCTTTTCGATAGATGAAATAATTATCCTAGTGAAAATAGGACAGTTCAGGGACTTCTTTTTTCTGAAAATTATAAAAAAACAGTAGTGTTGACAAATGCTGAAATATTGGTCCTTTATTTGGCTAAGAGAAGGTTTTGGTCCTTGAAGTTGTACCAAAATTGGGTAAAAATTTGATTTGCAGTTAACGAACAGATTTCGGAAAGTATTGAAAATGTGTATTAAAAGTTAAAAATAGTTAAAATACGGTACTTAAAATTTAGTGATTACTGCTGCAATAGTCACAGTTAATTCTATAATGCCGATTGTGAACTGCTTTCTACAGATGTTATAAAACATATTCAATCATAAAAATGAATTTGTCTTATAGCATCCGTATAACACAGCTCGATATGGGTTGGTTTTCTATAGATGAAATGAATTTTCTAGTCAAAACAGGAAAAACTAAGGACGTCTTATTTCTGAACATTATAACAAAAACAATAGTGAAAAAAATGCTGAAATCTTTTTCTTTTAGTTGGCTAAGAGAAAGTTTTGGTTCTTGGAATTGTAGCTAAAATCGGCAAAAAAAATGTTTTTGCAGTTAACAAACAGATTTCGGAAAGTATTGAAAATGTGTATTAAAATTTAAAAATATTTAAAATACGGTACTCACAATTTAATAATTTCTGCTGCAATAATCAAAGTTGATTCTGTAATGCCGATTGTGAACTGCTTTCTACAGATGTTATGAGAAATTTTCAATAATATACATGAATTCATCTCATAGCATCCGTAAAACACAGCTCGATATGGGTTGCTTTTCTATAGATGAAATGATTATTATAGTGAAAATATTATAGTTCAAGGACTTTTTTTCTGAAAATTACAACAAAAACAATAGTGTTGACAAATCCTGAAGTCTTTGTCCTTTAGTTGGCTAAGAGAAGGTTTTGGTTCTTGGAGTTGTACCAAAATTGGGTAAAAATTTGATTTGCAGTTAACGAACAGATTTCGGAAAGTAATGAAAATATGTATTAAAAGTTAAAAATAGTTAAAATACGGTACTCACAATTTAATAATTACTGCTGCAATAGTCACAAATAATTCTATAATGCCGATTATGAATTGCTTTCTACAGATGTTATGAAACATATTCGATAATATACATGAATTTGTGTCATAGAATCAGTAAAACACAGCTCGATATGAGTTGCTTTTCTATAGATCAAATGAATATCCCAGTCAAAACAGGAGAATCCAAGGACTTCTTATTTCTGAAAATTATAACAAAAACAATAGTGTGGAAAAATGCTGAAATCTTGGTCCTTTAGTTGTCTAAGAGAATGTTTTGGTTCTTGGAATTGTACCTTAAATCGGCAAAAAAAAAATTATTTGCAGTTAACAAACAGATTTCGGAAAGTATCGAAAATGGGTATTAAAAGTTAAAATATTTAAAATACGGTACTCACAATTTAATAATTTCTGCTGCTACAATCACAGTTGATTCTATAATGCCGATTGTGAACTGCTTTCTACAGATGTTATGAGAAATTTTCAATAATATACATGAATTCCTCTCATAGCATCCGTAAAACACAGCTCGATATGGGTTGCTTTTCTATAGATGAAATTATTTTCCTAGTAAAACAGGAAAATCTCAGGACTTCTTATTTCTGAAAATTATAACAAAAACAATAGTGTCGAAACATGCTGAAATCTTTTTCCTTTAGTTGGCTAAGAGAATGTTTTGGATCTTGGAATTGTACCTAAAATTGGTAAAAATTTTTATTGGTAGTTAACGAACAGATTTCGTAAAGTATTGAAAAGGTGTACTAAAAGTTAAAAATAGTTAAAATACGGTACTCACAATTTAATAATTACTGCAGCAATATTCACTGTTATTTCTATAATGCCGATTCTGAACTGCTTTCTACAGATGTTATAAGACATATTTAATCATAAACATGAATTTGTCTCATAGCATCCGTAAAACACAGCTCGATATGGGTTGCTTTTCTATAGATAAAATGATTATTATAGTGAAAATAGGAAAGTTCAAGGACTTCTTTTTTCTGAAAATTATAACAAAAAGAATAGTGTTCACAAATGCTGAAATCTTTGTCCTTTAGTTGGCTAAGAGAAGGTTTTGGTTCTTGGAGTTGTACCAAAATTGGGTAAAAATTTAGATTAAGGGTTAAGGGATTAAGGGGATCAAGGGCCTGATAAGAATGGACAACGGAGAAATGAGAAGAAATGAACTATGAACCATGAACTAAGAGACATAATAAAAGGAGAAAATATAGTTGGATTTATTAAAGCACAGAGGCTGAGATGGCTGGGACACATATAGAGAAGAAAAAACGACCTACTGATTAAGAAGATCACCAGATGGAAACCAGCAACTGAAAAACCCAGAAAGAGATGGGGGACCACGTCATAAGAGATATCCAAATTGTGGAAGTGAGAAACTGGAGGGAACTATACACATATCGAAATGAGTGGAAGAAAATTGTAACGAAAGCCAAGTCATACAACAAACTTTGACAATATACAAGTGGTATGCGGAGTGATTCTAAGTAAGAGCGGCAAATATTCCACCCGGAATAAAAAGCCCTATTGATAATGAATGGCAAAAATTATTCAGAATATTTAGATATATAGAATCATTCACACGATCGTCATAAGCTCTTGAAGAAAAACGAACCCGGTTTAACTCTAAATTTCCTTTTCTTCTATCTTATTTTGCTTTAATCTCATATAGAATTTTCAGTAGGTATACAAAAAAGATAAGGTATTTTATTTTTTTTTAATAAAATAGAGTGTCTGTACATTAAAAAAATATGAGAAAATCGTAATTTTCTTTCGTAGTTCACCCTGTGTACAGGTATTATCAATGATTTCTGTTAAACTTAACTTCAAAACTAGAACTAGAAATATTGCAGTTGTGGTCTGTATTCTGAATTTGTTAGTTTTATAAATCTATCAGGAAGACTTATAATTACAGACTCCTTATGGGAGAATGGATGATACGATTTATAGTTAAAATGTGAAGAACATGTTTCTTTTGTGATGCACTAAATCTCTAGTTGCTGATTCTTCTAATTGTCACCTCGTTTAAACGCACATTTTACGCAAAAGTAACATTATTTACCAGTAGCTGACCCATATTTTTTAGCTTATTATCTAAAACGAATAATTATTTCCATATTCCTTCTTTTTATACAGCGTGTTTATTTCATAGCGATATCAAAATAAAAATGAAAATGGCCATAACTTGTTAAATACCCTCTATAGTAATGTGAAACCCCATAATTTAAGAACGGAGATTCTTAAGAGAAATCTAAATATGACAGTATTTATTAATTACAGTAGTTCAGATTTAGCCATACGGCTCACACTCCCTCTAAGGGGAAAATTCACTCATCTCAGATACCTATGGTATCAAAAAGATTGAGCTCTGGTGGGACTCTTTCCGTGTTATCGAGCCCTAGGTGATTTGATATGCTGGAGTATCTCCCAAAAATGTTCGTAGACATCGCGTGGAGTTCACCTTTCTACATGGTCTTATAGAGATATTAATTTAGACCCAGTTCTCTAGGAGACCCATGTTCTCTAGGAGTTGTTAGATCTCTGTACTTGGCGATCTTTTCGTTGAATCTAACATGCAAATTATTGGTTTTAAGTATCGCATGACAGTAATACAGTAGATATTAATATACTGTAGAATTCGGCCTATATTTTTTCAAAATAACTTTTTTGACTATTTTGTACCATAATGGAATTAACGAGCAATGTTGCACTAAAAACTCGCCCTGTATACTCCTGCTGAATTAAGAATTCCTGGAAGCGATAAATTGATATAAAAAACCTGACGGCTTTCAATATTAATTATTATTATAGAGTAAATAATACAGTACATTGAAAAACAGAAAACTTTGCAAAATAGTTGTTTTTTCATTAGACTAAATAATCTGAAATTTTAACACACGATCTCGTCGTTGCACTTCATTCTTTATTTATAGAATTGATATCTGCGCTAAACGTTATATTTGTTTTGTTTTAACTTGATTTGAATTGATTTGAATATTTATTTAAGTAAATAAGTAGTGGCGTAAAAACTAAATCTAAGACCGATATAATTATTAAATTATTATGTGTTTTTTGACAGGTATCTTATAGTTGTCTAGGAAATTAAAGTAAAATGTTATTCAGAGAATATCTAATACAGAACTTCAAAAAACAGTAAACTTTTGAAAATACTTATTTTTTTATTAGACTAAACAATGCTACATACAGACCATTCTTGATTGCTGTGTGCTGTAAACGTTATATTTATTTATTTTTTAATTTAATTTGAAGTAAGCTAAACTATTATTATCTGAATGCGTTTATATAGTAGTGCATTTGTTTATTTCAGTAAATTTTCGAATTATGAAAATCAAGATGGCACTAACTACTAACGAGTTAAAGGCTTTGTTAGAAGGAGACTCAGCATTCGAATTTTTGCTGACCTACATACACTTTTGCTTTTCAAATATTGTTTAATGAGCCCATTGCTCCACTTCCTTTTAATAGTCTCTTTTTTATTTCTTTTTCTTCTTCCCCTTTATTAGTTGTTGTTAAACCCAAATACTCGAACTGGCTGACATTTTCAATTTTGTAGTTCTTTTCTCTCCTTTTTAAGTGTGACGAATTTATTGTGTTCGGTTATCTTACCACGCATTTCCATATATTTTGTTTTCGCTTTATTTATATACAACCCAAATTTTCTTGCTTCATCTTCAAAGTTCTTAAACATGTGTTCAAGTTCTTTTTTTGTTCTTGTTAAGAGAACTCATCATCTGCGTGCGCTATACATTGCTTTTTAGTTTGGATCTTCACCATCACTTGTATTACAGCTCGTTATGAGTCATAGCCTTCTTCAGAATAATCTTCCATTCGCCCCTGTATTCGGCAACTCTTCTCTATGCTTTTACTCCGATGGATTTTAGGAGGATCATCCTCTATGTTATCTTGATACCTAAGTTTTGGTCTTCCTCTAGCTCGTCTTCCTACTTTTCAGTCCTTTTCTGTTGAAAATTTTTCTGATCGTTGTATCTATATCTCGCCTAATTACATGTCTTATCCATCGAATGCGTGCTAATGTGCATTTTACAAGGTCAGGTTTTTTCAAGTTTTTTTATTCTTTTTTGATAAAAAAGTAATTAAGAGCATTCTATATTTTACAAATATTTATACATCGCACAATAACCGTCATGATTTTGAAATTAATAACATAGATTTAAAAAAAATATTAGCATATGTATATTATTTTGTTCACACCCTGCTTCAAGTGGATATCCATTGGTCAAAGGATGAGGATAAAGAAGTGAACATAATAAGAGAAAGCATTAGCGGACATAGATTTATATTTATAATTTATAATAGTAAAGAAACCTCTACGTCAGTGTCAAACTTAGTACATGCACGTCAATCTAAATTTGCTTTACCAGATGAAACTAGATTCGACAATATTGGCCACATTACAAAAAGAGGCGATAGTGCAAGAATATATGCAAAAGTAATTTATGTAAAACTATTTATTTATGTAAAAGATGTAGAATGCTTCTACACCCCGAATGTTTCGAAAATTTTCACCTTAAAATTTAATTTACATTTAAGATACAATATGTTCCTTTATTAAAAATTATACTGTTTTCCCTGAAAATGAAAAAAAAAGTCTTTTTGGCTGTAAATTAGTCTTAATTTATCAGTTTTTAATCAAATCTAATAAATTAGTTGTCAAATTTTTTTTTATAAGCTGAGCGGCTCTTAATGGGTATATATAGGGCCGTAATACTATGTAAAGAACATACTTGCCTCAAATTTACTTTACTTGCCTCAAAACTATTTTAAAGTTAATAAAGTCTATAATAAATATATCCCCAAGAAATAGAACACACTACGCCTATGCACGTAGAGAATGTAGAAGGAATAAAATAAAATATATGTTTCTCTCATTCCCATTCTTTTTGAGAACGTAAATATATATATATATATATATAATATATATATATATATATATATATATACATATATAGACCAACAAAATATTGGTAAGTTTACCGATCTTTCAAACTATTCAATGAACTTGTCTCACTATACACTCGTGAATCGGACCAATTTATATTGTTACGGAGGTAAATTTTATGGGACTTATCTTACTTTTTCACTTATTTACATTGGCGAAGTATACACAATAAAAATGACCCCGGTAAGGAGTTATTGCTGATTTAAACATGGTTGTCGTAAGTGTTTAGTTCTATTTGTAGATTAGTCACTTTTAATTGAAAATTGTCCAACTATATCTCGGGATTCTACACCCAGATTGGGCTCATATCACAATCTACCACTTAAAAAATTATTAAATTAAGTGTATAGATAATGTTACTAATAAAAAAAAAGTTGACGCTTCTGTAAAAGGTATAGTTTTTGTCAAAATATTCACATTATTTAAACATAATAAGATCCAGTATTTTTTAATTTTCGCAGATAAAGTCAGCAAATAAACAAGATTTTGAAAATTAAATTAAACATAGTTTTAAATACAAAATATTTTAGTAGTCGACTTTTACTAAAATGGGTTTTTATGGAAATAAATTTGGAATCTCAAAATAATTTATTTATTTATAAAATTAATCTTTAAATTGACACTTAATAGAACAAGGAACTCAATGAATAAAATAATGTTCCTAACATCCACTAACCTTCGCTGGGTACGTGTATTTTTATACACAAACATCCTACACAGCGCCTGTGGTCAAAGATGCGTTTCTAAGGATCCATTGAACCATATTATCCGGAACGGATGAACTGATATTTAACGAATCTATGGCTGTTTTTAATGCAGAAAAAACATTCGTCGTCTCCTGGTCTGTCGTCTCCTGGTCTCCTTTTGTGGAATTTCCGTATACCGACTCAATCTGTAAATGATAAGGATATATAATAAGTGTAATAAAAAATAGTATTACAAAAAGAATTAATTAATTGGTAATTTTGTTTCAAGTATCTAGAGCAGTGATTCCCAACCAGGGGGCGTTCTTCCCCGGGGCGATTTGATATATTAAGGGGGCGATAGAGCGAAGGGGGCGATATGGGGGCGACAGAGAAAAGGGGGCGATAAGGGGCGTTTAGCATCCGACAAACGAGAAATGGGTAATTGAGAAAAATAAGAAAAGAGAAAAAAATACAATACTTTCGATTGGATATCCATAGAATAATAAAAAGTAAATATATGTATACCAAGGCAGGAATAATAACACAAACATCTCGTCTAGTCACAGAACTATGAATCATAATACAATTTAATTCTATACATTATCGTTATAATTACATTATAAAATAAATTACATTATAACGAATTCTGCATTTTCCTTTGATAGAGCTTTCGTATTGTGCTATGATCCGCACAAAAGAGAGAGGGATAAGAATGATGAGAAGTAATTACCGCTCCTGCCGATCTGACTCGAACAAAAAGAGTACGGCCGAGGTTGTCGTCGCTTCAAATGAGAAGTCTTTCGTTCTCGAGTTTTGTATTGTGGTATATAAAGTTGTTTTGTTTCAACTGACAGTCCTTGTGTGCAGTTAGTTATTGTAACAAAGATACTGTGATTTATTTGTGAAACTGTTAAGTCTGTCTTTCAATTCGGACATAACATTGCTGCTATCATATGTCCGATTCATTGACGACAATGGAGAAATGGCCGAGGAAATGCTGTTTGCTAGAAGTCTGATTACTGATACAAAAGGATCTTCCATATTGGAGGTCGTTAAGAGATTTTTTGAGGAAAAAGAGATTCCCTTATCAAATATGATCGCTTGTGCTACTGACGGTGCAACAGCAATGACAGGACGCCATCTGGGATTTATTGCACATCTGAAACAAGCAGTACCTGGAATGTTGTGTGTTCACTGCGTCATTCACAGAGAGCATTTGGCTGCCAAGAATTTGAGTGGGAGGTTGCACAATTCTCTTCGACTCGTCATAAATGCATTCTGAATATTTCGTACACTCTGTGAAGAAAATGATGAGATATTTAGTACATTGCTACTATATACGGAAGTCTGCTGGCTTTCTAAAGGCAATTGCTTACGGCGGTTCTTTAGTCTCATGGATACTGTTATTGAATTTCTTAATACTACTGACCCCACACTGAGTACAGAACTACAAAAGAGCGAAATGACATCGCTTACTTATCATATATTTTTTGAAAATTAAATAAAATGAATCTGCAACTACAGGGTAAAAACATAAATAAGATCAACCCGGAGGGGATCATCATCATCCAGCCTCAAGAGTCCACTGCTGAACATAGGCCTCTTTCTCATATTTACAAACGCGTCTATCTTGCGCCGCTCTTATCCAGTTTTTATTAAGTCTTCTTAAATGGTCAGTCCATCTTGTAGGTGGTCGACCGATGCTTCTCTTGTCTTCCAGAGGGAATAGTCGGAGCATTCATTAGCAAACGATCTATTTTTAAAGAAAATATGCAGATAAGATATCTGACCAAATTCCCCAACCTTAAATCTTTTTGTGGTGATTCTGAGAATCTTTAAACATACTGCCTCCATCTTCAAACACTGCAGAAGATCTGCAGTCCCGATTCCAAGATTTGACTATTCTGAAAGTGCCAACTTGGTTTATCAATCCTTTCAGCGTGGAAGTTTCAACGGTATGTCCTTCTCTTTAAGAAATCTTGATTGATTTGAAACATAATTAAAATTGAAAGTTTGTTTCGGGAGAGTGGGTATGAAAGATTTTGACCGCGGATAAAAGAAGTGTATCCAATCTTGTGGAATGCAATCACATTAATATTATTAGCATTCCCCACAACATATGTAGTGAAGAAAGGTTTTAGTGCTGTGTATATATTAAAAAACAGACAAAGAAATAGGCTCGATAAAACGAGGAGATTTGAGGGAACCAACATGGAGTCAGACATCAAGAAGTTTCAATTAATTTGGGTGGGGGCGATTGTAGTATTTATAACTGGTGAAATCTGTCTAAGGGGGTGATCATGAGAAAATGGTTGGAAACCTGTGAGAAGAGGAAATAAAGGAAACAACAAAATGGTTTAAAAACGGTAAAAGCACGGTAGAATCTCGGTGGAAATTTTAAATGAAGGAGAGGTCACACTGCAAAAATGTAATATGTAATATGATACAGAGATGGAGTGGTGCCGTATTTGCCCAATACATAAGAAAGGTGATAGAACTCTTTCTGAAAATTACAGAGGGATAACACTACTTAATGTTGTGTACAAAATATTTGCAAAGATCATACGTAATAGAATAAAAAATACGAGAATAGCATAGTAGGTGAATACCAAGGAGGGTTTAGAGCAGTAAGATCGACAGTGGATCTAATATGTAGCTTAAAGTTAACACAAAATAACAGTTAGGTACGAACAAAACCTTGGACTCCACATGCTCTTCATTGATTCTAAACAAGCGTATGACTCTATCAATCAGGAAAAGTTGTAAAAACTCTACAAAATCTAGAAATCTGGGAATACCAAAAAAGTTGATAAAATTATTGAAAATGTCGCTAACAGGTACAAACAATAGAGTGGTCATAGAAGAAAATATGTCAAATCTATTTTAGGTTACAAGAGGATTAAGACAAAGGGATCTACTTTCTACTGATCTGGCTTGTCTTGGAGGCAATGACGAGAGAAAGTATATCAAACGATAAGAAGGGCCAGAGCACAAAATCTACGAAATATAATACTGATGTGCTAAAATCTGAAGATGCTAGAGATAACTGCAGTAAAATTTTAAATGAACAGCAGACAATAATCGACAAAAATGTAAGTATAGAAAAACACTGCAAGAAAGCTATCTATATAGCGGCTAAAGGCTTTTAAAAACCTAATCATCTTAAAATAAACGAAGATTGGTTTGATCGGAACCACCGAAAAAGAAATTAGAGAACCCATTTCAAAACTGAAAAATAACGAGGCTCCTGGTTTGGACAATATTCCTGCTGAACTGCTAAACTCTATAAAAATGGTTTACACTCTATAAAACACCCTTTTTAAACACATACATAAATTACTAACCGAAATCTGGCAACGGAAGGAAACGCCCGCATATTGGAAATTGGGTGTAATTCACCTCCTTCACAAAAAGGGATATATGATGGTGTGTGATAATTATAGAAGGATCTTCCTGCTTAACGTGGCATATAAAAAACGCTTGAGTTCGGAGTCGACACCCACTACATAATCGTGTATTTCAAAGCCGTATACGACTCAGTCAACAGACAAAAATTTCTACAGGCTATGGTGGAATTTCAAATGCCGCTTCATCTTGTACAACTAACGAAACGTACACTCACAGTCGTAGAGAGTGTAGTCAGAATCCAAAACGACTTTTCAAGACCCTTCCATTGTAAAAATGGACTGAGACAGGAAAATGGACTGTCTTGTTTCTTATTTAAACTTGTACTAAAAAAAGTAATTCGAGAGTGCCATATTAATACGAATGGTACCATCTTTAATAAATCTGTACAAGTAGTCGGAAATGCAGATGACATAGACATTATTGCTAGGTCTACAGAATCTCTGGTCGAAGCATTTCGATCATTGAGGGCGTCTGCACTGAGAATGGGATTAAAAATAAACGCACAGAAAACCAAGTACTAGATCAGACAACCAGATATCTAGACTATTAATTGATGATCTGGAACTGGAAGATGTGGACACCTTCGTCTACCTGGGCTCGCTGCTGACCAAAGACAACAATGTCAACGAAGAAATTAAAAGAAGAATAGTGCTTGCTAATAAGTGCTATTATGGCTTGAGGAAACAGATGGCTCCAAAACTACCCAGAAAAATTTAAATTACCATACATAAAACACTAATAAAACTAGTGTTAACATACGGGTCAGAAACGTGGTCACATACACAGAACGACCAAGAATTCCTAAAACGTTTCGACAGAAAAATTCTAAGAAAAATATATGAAGGAGTCCAAGAACAGGGTTTGTGACATAGGCGCTACCACTTCGAGTTATACAGAAGTTTTGGGAAACCTGACGTTGTAAAATGTATTAAATTAGCACGCCTTCGATGGATAGGACACGTAATTAGGCGAGGTGAAGATGCAACGATCAGAAAAATTTTCGACCAAAGAGTGGGAAGACAAGCTAGAGGAAGATCAAAACTTAGGTATCAAGATAACATACAGGATGATCCTCCTAAAATCCATCGGAGTTAAAGCATAGAGAAGAGTTGCCAAAGACAGGGGCTAATGGAAGATTGTTCTGAAAAAGGCTATGACTCATAGTGCTCTTAACAAGAGCAAAAAAAGAACTTGAACACATTTTTAAGAACTTAGAAGATAAAGCAAGAAAATTTGGGTTGTATAAATGAAGTGAAAACAAAATATATGGAAATGCGTGGTGAGATAGCCGAACACAATAAATCCGTCACACTTAAAACGAGAGGAAATACTTACAAAATTGAAAATGTCAGCCAGTTCGAGTATTTGGGTGTAACAACAAAGAATAAAGGAAAAGAACAAAAAGAAATAAAAAAGAGACTATTAAAAGGAAGTAGAGCAATGGGCTCATTAAACAATATTCTAAAAGCAAAAAATGTATGTAGGCCAGCAAAAATTCGAATATATGAAACAGTTATTCGGCCAGTGGCAATGTATGCCTGTGAGACCTGTACTATGAATGATGAAATGAAAATCGAAATCTGGGAAAGGAAGGTGTTGTGGAAGATTTTTGGTGGTATTAGGATGGCGGAGGGAAACTGGCGAAGAAGAACAAATCAAGATGTAATTGAATTGTATTAAAAACCCCTAATTGTACAAAAACCCCTAAAGTCAAAGCACAGAGAGTCAAGTTGCTAGGTTACATCACTCGAATTCCAAAGAAACGTTGTGTAAAAAATGGTACTTTTTAGATGAGGCGGGAGTAAAATAAAGAGAAGAAGACCACGGAAAAAGTGGGAAGCAGTGTGATTTAAATGGTATAGGAGTGCAGAATTTGAGAGAGAGAGAGAGAGAGAGAGCAAACGACCGGAAGAAGTGAAAAAACTTAACGAAGAAAATAGAAGCCAAGCCAAGGACTGGATGGACTGGACAAAGGATTTATGGATGAAAAAAAATATATATTCTTAAATTTACTATTTCGTTGTGGGTAATATTATATTCAACAGCGATGCCAAATTTCTGATGCTAAAATGATTGATAATGAAAGTGGGATATACATTTTTATGTATATATTGACATGGAGTAAACGGTAAAACACTGAACTAAATATATATAATATTTTCACCGTACCATCATTTTAGACTCAAACATTTTCTGGAATAAACTTATATAACTCAGTAAGGGATAAAAAGAGAAAGCCGATATTTTAAAATACCAACACGGTATCAAATCTCTAATCAGTGAGGTGGTTAAAATTCTTGTAACAAGTACAGGAAAAAAGTTATTAAGGTGTTGTAAAGTAGCGTCGATATACAGATGCTACTTTGCAAGACGATGCTAAATTGATGGTAAAAGCATAATGTATCGATGCCCAAATGATAGACACCTTCATGTTTGCATGGATGCCGAAATCAAGGAGCATTTGTAGAGCAATAGTGTGTATCAAAGCCTTATTGATTTTATCAACCTGGTGCCAACGTAGTAATATTAAGTATGAGAAAAGTTGGAACCAAGGTCAGAAGATATCTCGGACATAACACAAGATAATATTATCAGGACTAAAAGATAAGAAAAATAACAAGGCATCGGGTGGCGATGGCATTGTAATAGAGACAATAAAAGAAGAGGGTCAAGCAATTATTGAAGCCTTAGAAATATTTAATTGTAATGCGCAAAATATAGATTTTACCGACCTTTCAAACTATAGACCAATAAGCTGTCATGCTTAATCATAATATCTAAGCTACATAGTAACATAACCAAAATATTAAAAAATAAAATGGATCCCTTTTTTGCAAAAGAACATGCAGGATTCATAACAAGAATCAAGTAACTACTTATCTCAAAAGGAAAATTTTCAATCAATGTATACTCACTGTCACAAACTATGATGCTAAAATACTCCTTATGAAAAAAAATTTACAAAAAATCCGGGACGGTCTTAAGTTTAAAGATGCTCTTTGCATCTTAGATATAATTGGGTCGTCAAAAAGTAGAGGCCGACCACACAGCAGTTGGACTGAGGACATAAAGAGAAATTCTGGAAACTAGATAAGCACACAAGATAGAAAAAGAAAATGGCTTAAAAATGAGGCCGAAACAGCAGACTGGAAATAAATTACAAGACAATAAAATTCATGAAAATAGGAGATATATTTAGAAGTATCAGGTGTTAAAAGTATAACGAAAGTAATGACAATGGAAAAAAAACTAATAGAATTTTTAATTTAACATAACCTTAAGATAGCTATACACAATTCGATCACAAAGTTGTACGTACATAAAATAACCTGAATATCCCATGATGGGAAAACGACAAACCAAATGAACCATGTTCTCAAAAAAAGAAAACACAAAAGATTAGTAACTGATTGTAAGGAAGCATATGCTGACAGTGCCCATATATTAACAGTAGTGACCCTTAAGCAAGAAATTATCAAACAAACAACAAAAGGAAAACCACAGAAAAACATACCAAGTAGAGCAGCTACAAGATAAAGAGGTAGTAAAAAGAATTAGGGAGAAATAAACATGAGATTGGGATAAATTACGACAGGAAACCTAGAGGGAAATTGGAAATAATACATACAACCATGATAGAAGCGGTAGACGTTAACACCGGGAAAGTATAAAACAAAAAAAAAGAACACTGGGTTGATAAAGACTGCAAAAGAATCCTGGCGCAAAGAATAACGCAAAAATGGAAAATAGAAGTAATGCAGAAAATAATAAAGCGCATTATAAAACGAAAAAGCGAGAAGCTAAACGACTATACAAAAAAAAAATTACTGAAAAATAACTAGAAATAATAGAAAACAACTATGTCCAAAAAGAAGGTATAAATTTTTATGAAGTAATAAAAAAGACACACGAGTGACACAAAATAAAAGAACAATGTTTGGCAGAAATGAAGATGGTGTGTTACTGTTAGATATGACAGAAAAATTAAACAGATGGGCAGAGTCTTTCGACGAATTATTAAACGATTAAGGCCAAACAGTAACAGAACTACTAGCAACGAACACAAGAAACAGAACAATAACAAACACAAGAAACGACAGAGAACGAGATAATAGAAGTAATAAGAGATCTAAACAATAATAAATGTGGAAAAAAGATCATTTGAAGCAGAAATATTAAAAATAAGAGTAGAATACTGCAGCAAAAGATAGCTCGAATTATTATAAAAAGGGGTAAAATATTCCCATGAGACTTTTGTGCATAATCACTTTAATGAGATACCCCAAAATAACGTTCAAGAGGTTGCCCAGGCGAAAAGTTGTTCAAATTTTTTTTAACAATTTGTAACAATCACTTTTTTCAGCATGGGCAATTTTTTAAATTTTTTATCATTCTCAACAAAATAGGTTCCTCGTAATTTTTCTGTAAATGTGATCGTTTTCGAGTTATAAACAATTTTAATCTGAAAAAATGCAAAATTGCGATTTTTAAAATTCAAAAACACAATTAAAGACCTAAATTCAAGGTCAAAATCATCTGTTCTATCATTATTCCGATAAGTATTTTGGGTTCATGTAATTTTAAAACATTGTTTTTTAATCGTAAATCAAGCGCTTATGAAACAGCGGGAAGTCAGGCTGCGGCATGTATAAGAGAGAGAAACAAGAAACAAGACCTATGGCAAAGCAAAGGCCCTCAGTCCCGGGCAGACCTTAGATAGTCCGAGGGTACTACAAATCCCCCGGGTTCGACTTTAAGATGTTATTCATAAAGTAGCGACATGGAACGTCAATAGTTTGTGCATGCCATGAGCTACTCAAAGAATTGCGACGCCTAGAAGTGAAATCAATGGGTGTAAGTGAATTGAGGTGGTCTGGCTCAGGTATTTCTCAAAAAGACAACTTTACAGTGTACTATTCCGGTAACAACGCCACAGATAATTATCAAAGGCATGGAGTTGTAATAGTGTTTGATAATAGATGTCTGTAATAGATTACATACCCGTTTCAAACAGAGGAATCATAGTGAATTTACCCGCTCAAACTATTAATATAAATCTAATGCACGTTTACGCACCCACATATGATAATCCGAAAACTGAAGTTTTAGATGTCACAGAGATAATAGGATAATACCAGGCTGATTTTAAACAGAGAACATATACCGATCAAATTTTTATGCTAAAGTTATTACTAAACAATAGTTGTAAACAAAATCTAGGTTTGGATATGCTCTTAATAGATTTTAAACAGGCTTATGACCCCATGTCACGAAACGGACGGAAGCAATGAAATTACTGGGAATATCAGAGAAACTGATCCAATAAGTTGACTAATAGATGACTAATGACTGACTTTAACTGATACAGTCGTGATAGAAGGATGTCTTTCAAATACGTCAAATCAATAGAGGAATAAAATAGGGAGACTACGTGTCAAGAGACTTATTTGACCTATCACTAGAAAAATTAATTAGAGGAACCAACATCCAGACAAGCGGTAACATTTTTATTAACTAAAAGACAACAATGCAAATAGTGTTGTATGTATGTGAAACTTAAACAATAAATCAGAAAGAAGAGAAAAACAAAAATTTGGGAGAGGAAAACCTTGAGAAAAGTTTTTGGTGGGATAACGGAAAAGCTAACAAGGAATGAGGCAAGTAAACCAGAAGCTAAATCGATTTATAAAAGACGCAAAACAACACAAAAATTAGGGCACAGAAAGTTAGAAGATTGGGAAATGTTTTACTAGTGAAAAAAGAAGACAACTTTTATAAGAGTTCTGTAAGCAGGAGAGCAAGAGAAGAAAAAAAAGAAAGACCACTAAGGCAGTGATTTAATGCCATCCAGACTAAAATAGAAGAAATGTGAACATGACACTGGGTTGAACAAGTGAAAGATCGTAAAAGGTGAAACAAACTAGCAAGACTATCGACGCCAAAGGCCTATAGCGCTGTTAAAAAAAATATAAGGAATATTAAAAAACATTTAAGTAAGACAGTAACTTTAGTAAGCGACACCTAAGATTTAACATAAATAATAGTAAACGAACTCAATTTAAGCCATAAAAGTTTAAGAATAATTCCTGGTTGGAGAAACAAAGATGTAGTACGGAACTAACCTTCTTATCCACATCAGTAATAATTTAGCCCAGCGACAGCCCAAAAATGCGGCGTAAAAAACAAACTAGAAATAAATTGCTGGAAATAGATTCCCTTTATAACTCAAAAGAGAGCGAAAATGAACTCAAAATTAGTGCTAAAAATATGAAAATATCTAGAGACAACATGTGTTTTCAATCCATTCTAATAGTTTGAAAAAAGGTTTTGAATCAGAATATCCAACAAAAATTAAAACAATTTAGAAGTTAGTTTAAAAAAAGTAATCTAAAACTAAATTTGAAATAAGGAAATAAAAAAATATTGTAAGTATAGTATGCAAAACAATATTTATAAACAAAGACATTAAAACATAAATGATTACTTTCAAAATTTACATTATATCTAAAGATGCATCACAAAAGTCTGTTACTAATTACTGTTAAAATTATTACATTATCTTACCTGAGTATTTTGTGGCACGGCCTTAGTTGTGGTTATTAAGTGCTGTAAAGAAGCACCTGTATCCTTGTAGTGCCATAAAGCGATACCGATCATTGCGAGCAATATGATAAACAGTATTAGTGCAGTATAAAGATATTTATTGAGATTGTTTGGCCAATTGCCATTTGAAATACTTTGTGGCTCTTCGACAGTGGCACTTTTATCTAATGGTAAAGCAATTGGCTTATTCTTTACGCATTCAAGAGGTTCTTTCTTTGTTGGAAATGGTGGCCAAGTCGAACGTAAATTAGAAGATATCTTTGAACCATCTTCAGCCTGCAACTCCCGACGAAATGAAACTGATGGTGACACTCTATTAGAAAACATAATTTGACAATTTTCGAATTGCGGAAGATGACGATTAGTCCTGCTGCGATGAAGACTAAAACTCCTGACAACATTTTCTTCTCTTTTTTTCATCATTTTGAACACAATGTTTTTTAAAACTAATATTACAAACAATATACGTTTTCGATGGTATAGTTTCAACTGAACCACAGTAGCAACTGACTAACTAAACAGTTATTATTAAAAGTCGAAGCTTAAATGATTCAGTTTCTTATCAGACATTTTTAAATTAATAGTCACTTACGTAATTCTTTTGCGATTAATATTTGAAATGCTGGTGTGCAGTTTATTCAGTGATACATTCGTCTTTCGTTGGTAGAAATATCAGTGAAATTGATACGTTGACTCAAGGTTATTAGGCGTATAATTTCTTATTTTATTTTATCTATATTTCTTAGCATTTCTTTAGATGTTTGATGCAGACACCTAATTTATCAATATGTAATTTAAAATGGCCCTGTATATACACAAGGCGGGACAAAAGTAATCACTCGACGTTCTAACATAGACAAGAATACATTTCGTCAGGTCCACTTCACTGTATTATTTTTACGTTGAACAGGAAACTCCTTCTGCTTGCATCATCGGACCAACTCGATCTAAATTTATGAGTTGGATCAGAGGGCCCAAACAGAAAAGAGCTCCAAATTTAATAGACCTGTAGAATGTGTTTTATTTTCCATCTAAAACAAAAATATTTTTAGTCAGGTCTGATTCACTCTACTAAATTTTTATTGTAAGCGAAACTTGTTCTATTTATATTATAAGATATACACCAGCTAAATATATGAGTATTACCTAAAAGAACAAAGAGACAACAGCTATAATTATTGTAAGGCTGTACTATTTGTTTTATTTTGCATATAAAACAGGAATACCTTTCGTCAGGTCCACTTCACTGTATTATTTTTACTTTGAACAGTAAACTACTTCTGCTTGCACCATCGAACTAACTCGATCTATATTTACGAGCTGGATCAGAGGGAACAAACAGAAAACAGATTCAAATTTACTAGACCAGTAGAATGTGTTTTATTTTCCATCTAAAACATAAATAATTTTAGTCAGGTCTGATTCACTCTATTAAATTTTTATTGAGGGCGGAATTTATTCTATCCATATCATAAGATATACACCAGCTAAATATACGAGTAATACATAGAAGCACAAAGAGACTACAGCTCTAGTTATTGTAGGGCTATACCATTCGTTTTATTTTTCATATAAAACAAGAATACCTTTCGTCAGATACAATTCACAGTATTATATTTACGTTGAACAGGAAACGCCTTCTGCTCGCACTATCGGACAAATTCAATCTAAAATTACGAGTTTGATCAGAGGGCACATACAGAAAAGAGCTCCAAATTTAATAGACCTGTAGAATGTGTTTTATTTTCCATCTAAAACAAAAATATTTTTAGTCAGGTCTGATTCACTCTATTAAATTTTTACTGTAAGCGAAACTTGTTTTATTTATATTATAAGATATACACCAGCTAAATATATGAGTCTTACCTAAAAGAACAAAGATACAACAGCTATAATTATAGTAAGCCTGTACTATTTGTTTTACTTTGCATATAAAACAAGAATACATTTCGTCAGGTCCACTTCACTGTATTATTTTTACGTTGAACAGGAAACTCCTTCTGCTTGCATCATCGGACCAACTCGATCTAAATTTACGAGTTTGATCAGAGGGCCCAAACAGAAAAGAGCTCCAAATTTAATAGACCTGTAGAATGTGTTTTATTTTCCATCTAAAACAAAAATAATTTTTAGTCAGGTCTGATTCACTCTATTAAATTTTTATTGTAAGCGAAACTTGTTTTATTTATATTATAAGATATACACCAGCTAAATATATGAGCACTACCTAAAAGAACAAAGAGACAACAGATATAATTATTCTAAGGCTGTACTATTTGTTTTATTTTGCATATAAAACAAGAATACGTTTCGTCAGGTCCACTTCACTGTATTATTTTTACGTTGAACAGGAAACTGCTTCTGTTTGCACCATCAGACCAACTCGATCTAAATTTACGAGTTGGATCAGAGTGCCCAAACAGAAAACAGCTATAAAATTTAATAGACCTGTAGAATGTGTTTTATTTTTCATCTAAAACAAAAATATTTTTAGTCAGGTCTGATTCACTCTATTAAATTTTTATTGAAGCGAAAATTGTTCTATTTATATTATAAGATATATTATACACTAGCTAAATATATGAGTATTACCTAAAAGAACAAAGAGACAACAGCTATAATTATTGTTAGGCAGTACCATTTGTTTTATTTTCCATATAAAACAAGCATACCTTTCGTCAGGTCCACTTCACTGTATTATTTTTACTTTGAACAGGAAACTACTTCTGCTTGCACCATCGGACTAACTCGATCTAAATTTACGAGCTGGATCAGAGGGAACAAACAGAAAACAGATTCAGATTTACTAGACCAGTAGAATGTGTTTTATTTTCCATCTAAAACATAAATAATTTTAGTCAGGTCTGATTCACTCTATTAAATTTTTATTGAGGGCGGAATTTATTCTATCCATATCATAAGATATACACCAGCTAAATATACGAGTAATACATAGAAGTACAAAGAGAAAACAGCTCTAGTTATTGTAGGGCTATACCATTCGTTTTATTTTCCATATAAAACAAGAATACCTTTCGTCAGATACAATTCACAGTATTATATTTACGTTGAACAGGAAACTCCTTCTGCTCGCACTATCGGATAAATTCAATCTAAAATTACGAGTTTGATCAGAGGGCACATACAGAAAAGAGCTCCAAATTTAATAGACCTGTAGAATGTGTTTTATTTTCCATCTAAAACTAAAATATTTTTAGTCAGGTCTGATTCACTCTATTAAATTTTTACTGTAAGCGAAACTTGTTTTATTTATATTATAAGATATACACCAGCTAAATATATGAGTCTTACCTAAAAGAACAAAGATACAACAGTTAAAATTATTGTAACCCTGTACTATTTGTTTTACTTTGCATATAAAAAAAGAATACATTTCGTCAGGTCCACTTCACTGTATTATTTTTACGTTGAACAGGAAACTCCTTCTGCTTGCACCATCGGACCAACTCGATCTAAATCTACGAGTTGGACCGTAGGATACA
>OU898285.1:53170880-53175270 GCA_918026665.1 Diabrotica balteata | reverse complement strand
GATCCATAACTTTGAGAATATAGGTATTTATTTATGATGGAAGATGGATATGAATTTTCAATTAGAAAATTTCTCATAACTTAAGGAATTCTCTTCGATTCATCGATGTGTCAATTTATTTTAATCTGCAACTAAGGGCTTTAATAAGGTTCAATTTATATTTCATAGGGTGACAGAAATGGTAATTAAGGAACCCTATTGGAGGCCATTGGTTTTCTATACCAACTTGTGTCAGGGTGTTATCTCCCATTCTGATGACACGCATGTCTAAAAAGGGGATACTATTTGTGACAGTGTCCTCAAGTTCATCAGTGAACTGTAAGTGAGGATCAAATTCATTGAAGAAGGATAAGGTACCCTGAACCTTGTCAGGTGTAGGGCTACTAATAAATCATCCACATACCGCTTAATAAAAGGTGTGTTGATTCCCTAAATATTAAAATTCACATATATAAAATATTATAATTCATAACCGTGTAACATTTAACATTCTGTTTATATAAATATATTTAATTTGAATCGAGGACATTCATAAATAACATACTCTAATTAGAATTGGTAGTCAGCACTATTGCCGATCACCACATGCTTGGCGTAGGTCATGAATAAACTTGACATACTAATAAGTAAACATTTGCTGATATAGCAAGGACTACTATAAAACCCAACAATCATTCTCTCAGGGATCTTAATTAATATACCGACACTATGGCCAGTAAGGCCTCATCTATTGTCATCGTCAATTAAGTACTGATACATTTAAGATTAATTAATAGTGAAAGATTGTACAAGCAGTGAATAAATAAATGGGCAACTAAGTTAACAACAACAAGTTATTTACCACCCCACAACATTATTTATTACAAAGGGATTGGAAATTCTAAGCGACCTAAACGGTCAGAAACCAAATCATCTAGTACATAGTTAACTAGGATGGGTGAGATTGAGGAACCCATAGGTGTGCAAATATTTGGAGGTAAAATTTGTCCTCAAAAACTAAGAAGTTAGTGTCAAAGACTAGTTGCAAAAGTTCTGCAAAAATAGCCCAAGAAACAGGGCAATTAGGTTTAATAGAGTTCCAATGATTTTTCAAGGAGGTGATAACACTGGACAAAGGTAAGTTAGTGAAAAGAGAGACCACATCAAAGCTTACTAAAATGTAACCTTGTGGTAGTTTAAAATTATTTATAAATTCACTAAAATGAAAAGAATCAACAATATTATAATCCTTGCTGCAATTATATAATTTGGATAAGATATCCGTTAGAAATTTAGAAATATTAATATTAGGTGAGTTAATAGATGATACAATAGATCTCATGCTCAGTGTAGGTTTATGTATTTTGGGTAAACAGTAGAATCGTGGAGCATATCCATCATAATTATGTAAATATTTAGCTAACGGTTGATCTGTGACCTGATATTTTTTAAGTGTGTTATAAATTTATTAATTCTATTAGTGAATTTCGAACAAGGATTATTGGAAAGTGGTTGATAGTATCTATCATCATCTAACAGTGATTTACTCAAGCTGACATATTGATCTCTATCCATAAGGACAGTAGCATTACCTTTGTCGCTCGTAAGAACGAGAAGATTAGGGTGGTTTTTAAAAACGAACCGTCTCCCTGTAAATCTTATCCAACTCCGATAAGTGTTGCCTAGGGCGTTTGGTGAAATTCAACAAGATGTTGTTAGAAGAAGACCTAAGGGATAAAAGGTCGAAGTTGTCAGCATGTGACAAAATATTCTCAACATCTGCTAAGATTCTACTAACCGAGTAGTCTCTGAATGTAGGTTGAAGGCCAAATTTAGGACCCAAAGATAACAACTTAAGTATATCAGGAGGAACCTCTATGTTAGATAAATTTTTTATCCATTTTGGATTAAAAGGAATATTCTTAAATTCTGGAGTGTCTAAGTTATTAAGTTTATTTCTAAGATTATTCATGGATGTATTATATATGTAATTAAATTTCTTATGCAATGAAGCCTCAAAAGTGTCCAACAAATTGTCAGGAAGGAGATTGTCCAAAAAAGAAGTAACATTATTAATTTGAGAAGTTATAAATTTGATATCTGTGTGAACCTTAGAAATATGGAAATTAAGTAATCGTATCCTCACCTGTCTATTAATAGCTTGGCTTCTGCGGTATAATCTGTTGTCTGTGGAACTTGATGTAGAAGAGAGTATGTTGAAAGTGGTGTCAAGGATGAATCGTGGAATTTTCTTAGTTCTCCTGCACTCTAGGAGGAAAGTTCTAGCTTTGGCTGTTGCTAACTTTTCTGTGAGGTTTGTATATCTCTTGCGCTTCTTGACTGCCTGATCTCCATGAATGCGCCTGGTGGTAGCGTAGAACCCCTCTGTAACAGAAAGCATCGCAAAAAGGAGTACGACCGTCTATCCAATATAAATAAGGATCACTCAGACGAGTGGTGGGTTCAATTATCGGTCAACTAGGTGGAGAAATAAAAGACAAAGTTGATACTACTTCATCTATTTTGAATACGTTTCGCTATCGAATTCTGATAGCATCATCAGTTCATCTAAAAATTTTTACATTATGAGTACCACACATTCATGAAGAAGATGTTAAATAGTTACCTTAAAAAAGATATGTAGTTGTCAATGGTATTAAAAAGGTAGTACAAAAACTCAAATAAATGGACATCATATGTGATATTGTATAAACAATTAAATAACTAACAACATTTAGAGACTTAGTAAAAATTAGCAAAGCAACAGAACACGTGGTCTAATAAGCATATAATATTTAATATAATATTAACTAGTGAAAAAGAACTAAGAAAATCATTGATTCACTTCCAACTATGCAAAAAAATTTTATTTTAGACTTCATCTTAACTTTTGGTAGCATTATTTAAGTAAACTACATTAAGATATAAAAAATATATAAAAAAAGATATAAAGTGAAGTTACCACTGTTTGCTTGGCACCTGTTGCAGTTTAAATGGCGTTAATTAAAAGGTACCGAGTCAATGACATGAAACAGACAGCCAGCCTTGAGGTCAAAAATTATTCGACAGAACAGCAAGGTTAATAGTACCAACCCACTAATTTACGGCGGTAAATTTGAAAAAGTTAACATGAGTTTGAATGATAACCCTCCCGTAAGAGACCAAACAATGAAAGAAATTAGAATTCGATAGCGAAACGTCTTCAAAATAGATGAAGTAGTATCAACTTTGTCTTTTATTTCTCCACCTAGTTGACCGATAATTGAACCCACCACTCGTCTGAGTGATCCTTATATATATATATATATATATATATATATATATATATATATATATATATATATATATATATATATATATATATATATATATATATATATATCACAAGAAAAAAAAAAGAATTTAGAACAGGCCTGAATTCACTAAAGCTTTGCGAGCCATAGATAATGATATCTTGAATATACTTAATAAAAGAATTAACAATTGCAAAAACATAAGCTAAGAACAATAAGAATATTTAACTCTAATTAAACAAATTCGGATAATATTTAAAAAGTAATAATAACTTAACTAAAAAAAGATAAAATCAAATAAAAATTAAGAAATATAAATATTTATAATAAAAATACTAACTAATAAAAATACAAAAATTTCTATTCTCAAAATTTAGGTATATAAATTTAGCAATGTAATAAAAATTTTGTACTATTTACTGTTAATAATTTGATATCTCATCTCAGAAAACTAAAACAACAGTAGTCAGATTTAGTTATAAAATATAGATATAATAAAAATTTCGCATTATTTACTATTTATAATTTGATATCAAATCCACCTACCTTCTTTTTGTGTCTATGTTGGCTTCTGTGTTCCACAAGCTTTGAGTAAGGTTTCTCAGGGTTACTCTGATTGATTCTCTGGTCCTCCCTGTACAGAAAAGATACTAAAAATCTAGCCTTCTCCAACAAATGACTAATAACAAATTACTATAACTTAGCCTAAGTAAAGAGAAGTACCTAAATTGTAAAAATATCTAATACATAAAAGAGCCAAAAATTATGATGGACATAAATATGTACCTTAATATAAGAACAACCTATGTCACATTTTTGCCAAATTGAGATATCGCTGGCACCAAACTCAATTTTGTTCAAATTTTTAGTACAAGAACAACCAATGTGATATAATGCTTTTTGAGGGTCTTATCGAAGTTTTACGAAACCAATGTCAATTAGGATTTTGCACACTAATTTGTACAATGACAACCAAACAAGACATTGGTTTGTAAACGCAGAATTTTTTCTATGCAATGATCCTATTTATTATTATTTTTATTTTTATTTTTATTTTTATTTTTATTATTTTTATTTCTATTTTTATTTTTTATTTTATTTTTATTTTTATTTTTATT